>JBBBDQ010001090.1:292500-317500 GCA_037127315.1 Ascarosepion bandense
ACAATACACCATTCATTGACCTACTCTTTACTAGCAGTATAGCCTGGCATTGCTCGGATGTAATGAAAGCTTTAAAACTAATCCATGGTCCTAGAGCTCAGACTCTTTGGACGTTGGCACGAAAAACTAAAAAGCAATAGTTGTTTCCAGTTAGAGCGAAACCGTAGACTGAAAGAAAAATGAATGGATGTAAGTCAAATTTTGATTTCTTGGTATCGATATCAAATAAGTTTTTTTTTGTCGTAAACTGAATTTTGAAGGCTAAATAAGTCCTCTGCGTAAATGGTATCATGGCTGAGACTAAGAAGTACAATTATACCTACTTAGAGCTAAACCTGAAGCAAAAACTAAAATAAAATGGCTGAAAAAAAATACACACATACAAGCAGATAAACAGACACACACACAAACATCTTGCCTTTTATATATATATTATCGATTTTCTGCACTATTGTAAGAACTGTAACCTTGAAACTTCTGAATATCGTTTCTTATAGTGTATCAAATTTGATTAAAATCGGACCACTCCTTCTAGAACCTGATTTTTTCAATTATCAATTTTCGATATTTATCGGGGGTACCTCAACACAAAACCTAGCTAAGAACACTCACAGAGGCTTATAGTACAACTGTATAAATTTTCAAGAAAATCAGTTCAGCTGTTTCGGAGTCTATAGGTAACGGACACACACACACAGACATACACACACGCACACACAAAGTTCCATTTATAAATATGTTTAGATATGTGAAATCATATTCTTGAATTTTATTTTATCTTTCACTTTATTTTGTTTGTCTAATGTTCCCTCTGTGGCCAAAAGTACCAAGTTCAGGCATTGGTTTTTAATGTTTTCATCCAAAACAAGGCAATAAAGCCACTAAGACACAAGTATTTACTTAGAGTGGAAGAATCTGGGAAAAACATTATTAAGAAGTGAGATCAATAGAAGAACAGGAAGATAACATTTGACATTTCATTTAATTTCCTAAAGATTAAAATTGACTGGAAAGTAAGAATCTGGAAGAGAGTTCCATGAATGAGATGTGTGAAAGAAGAAACTGTTATCTATTTTAAGTGAGACCTAGCTGCCAATCTAGCTCTATACTCAAGTTATGCACTATGTCTTTGTTGACTTCAATATGTCATAAGAATCTCAAATTTTTTAAGCCTTCTTTCCTCATTATGTGTCCTTTGGCTATCTCTTTCTGATGATACATATATGTTCTTTTTGTTTTTATTTTTTCTAAAACTTCATTGTTGCTCACATCTTCAGTTTATAAAGTATCCTTCTGTAGAACTGTATTTCTATTGCTTCAAATCTTTCTTCATCTGTGTGCAGATTGCCCAGCATTCACTGCTATAAAGGAGAACCAATTTTTGCTTCTGCTACATATCTAGAGAATCTCGACAAAATATAAAGAAGAATCTGCAATGTTATTGATACAGACCTGTCATCCCAGCTTCCCTCACTTTCCCCACTGCCATAAGATGCTTTCTTGTACCTTTTCTACAAATATTTTCATAACAATTGTGATGAGTTCTCCTCATTTCTACCTAGACTGCATAAATTTAAGTGTGAATTTAAGCTTCAGTAAATAGACAGCAGAACAATGTTTAGGAAAAATAACAAAAGATTAAATTCATGAAGAGCTACAAAGGACAAGAAGTTGTGGAGAACCATGATCGCCAACATCCTGATAGAAAAAAGAAGAACAAGCTTGAGTAAATGGATGGCTGAACAGGATTTGGGAGAAATAATAAAAAGACAAAATTTATTAAAAGCTACAAAGGACAGGAAGTTGTGGAGAACCATGATCGCCAACATCCTGATAGAAAAAAGAAGAACAAGCTTGAGTAAATGGATGGCTGAACAGGATTTGGGAGAAATAATAAAAAGACAAAATTTATTAAAAGCTACAAAGGACAGGAAGTTGTGGAGAACCATGATCGCCAACATCCTGATAGAAAAAAGAAGAACAAGCTTGAGTAAATGGATGGCTGAACAGGATTTGGGAGAAATAATAAAAAGACAAAATTTATTAAAAGCTACAAAGGACAGGAAGTTGTGGAGAACCATGATCGCCAACATCCTGATAGGTCACAGCACATAGAAAAAAGAAGAACAAGCTTGAGTAAATGGATGGCTAAACAGGGTTTGAGAGAAATAATGAAAAGATAAAATTTATTAAAAGCTACAAAGGATAGGAAATTGTGGAGAACCATGATCACCAACGTCCTGATGGGTCACAGCACATAGAAAGAAGGAGAACAAGTTTGAGTAAATTGATGGCAGAACAGGTTTTGGAGGAAATAATGAAAAGATTAAGTTTATGAAGAGCTAAAATGGACAAGAAGTTGTGCAGAACTTTGATCACCAATGATACTACTGCAATTTTTTTTGTTTTGATTTTTAAATAAGCATTCTTTTTAGTTTTCATTTGTAGATATTTTTTGGAAGGTGATACATTGACTTTTTCTACATATAAAATCACAAGCAAACAAATGAAATTAAAATTTGTGAAATTTAAAGTGAATCTACTGATATGAAATAAGGATAGTCATTGACGATAAAAATGGTTTTATTATAAGAATTCAAAATGAAGAAAATTGAGGCTAGATAATGAAAAAAACCTTTGACATTTTCACTTAAAAAGAATCTACTGTAAGTCACTGATGATAAAAAATAGATTTATTACAAATATTGTGATAAAAATGATAAAGATAAAGAAACTGGTCTAAAAGCTTTTTTTATAATCATTGGCGGGGCTGCCACTGCTTTGCAAGGGGGTTATAGTGAGAGAAAACAAGGTACAGGGGATGTCGAAGAAAAGATAAGAGATAGATGGGAATCAAGGAGATAGAAGAAGGCAATTGACATTGCAATTAAACTTTTAGAGATTGTAGCTAACAGGGAAGCAAGCAAACAGTAAAAAGTTCCACAAATGGGAAGTGCAAGAAAAGAAACTGTCAGAATAGAAGAGGTAGTTACATTTAAATATTTCAGTGGTATAAGGGTAGGACCTTAATGCCAATCCAGTAGCATGAGTAAATACATATAGTCGAGGAACAAAGTAAAAAAGGCTTATCAAAGAAGTTTCTATGAAAATATTTGTAAAAAAAGACAGATCACATCAGTGCGAAAGTTACTGAAGGTAGGCTGCTAAGTCAGGACTGACTATATTGTATTTATAAGATCAATAATAAATGGTATATTATTAAAACTGTTGTCATTTTGTAAATGTATTTTTTAATGTAATGCGAATTATTAAATAGTAAATATATCATAATGACTTTTTACTAACTCAGATAAATACTGTATTTTTTGGATTAAAAACACACTTTTTACCTAAAAAATAACATGTGCTTCTTCCAAGACAAATATATCAGTTACTACCATGACATTGATAGTAGTGAAGATCCTTTATTGTACATGACTGACAGTAGTGATAACTCTGTATATGATAGTTTAAAGTAGTAGTGAATCCAGTCGTGACTAGTTTTGGGAATTTGAGGATGAGTTTGAATTCCAGTTGAATTCCTTGAATTCACTTATGCACAAATACCCTTGGGAAAGGTATTAATCCATCTATTCCTTCAGTTATGGGCTAATTAACAGGACAGATTGGGTTCTATAGCCTTGGCTGACAACCAGTCTACTGCAGAAAGCAATGGCAACCTACTGCAGGTTAATCTTCTGCCCAGTCAGTCATGTGTTTTTCGAGATATGATTGCCCAAAGTGTGTATCACGTATGGCACTTAACTGACTAACTGAATATAATAGGAAACATGATTAAGGCTTCGACTGAATATAAAGTGGGGGGTCGGTTTTCTATTGTTATGAAGTAATAAACTGACCCCCCTATTAATTACTACTTAATAATATAATACATTTCTTCCCCCTCTAGCTATGAGTCAAATAACAGGACAGATTGGGTTCTATAGCCTTGGCTGACAACCAGTCTACTGCAGAAAGCAATGGCAATCTACTGCAGGTTAATCTTCTGCCCAGTCAGTCATGTGTCTTTCGAGATGTGATCGCCCAAAGTGTATATCCCACATGGCACTTAACTGACTGACCGAGGATGAATAAAATTTCTTTGATTGTTTGATATTTTTACATGCATATTTTTAAAATTTTTAATTCATTTTTATGAAAATAAATCTACCTTTGAACAATGAAAGTATAGTATATTTACTAACCACCAACTAGTATGTTATTGTGATACAAACAAAGTCGGACAAGTTATTAATGTAAACTATATGTGACACTAGTATGTGAGGGATGCATAATGAATGTGTTGTTGTATGAGAATGACTTTATATTTTTTAGAAAATGTCTTTCCAGTATTAGGGTGCATCTTCCAAGGTGCAGTGCCTTTAAGACGAAAAAAAAACAGCGGTAGATTGGTCATTAACTCACATTTGGAAATACTTGAAAAAAGAACTTACTTTTTTTCTTAACCATGTCCTAAAAGAATATCAAGTTGTTTTGGCAAACAATTGTAGACTGGGGTGATTCTTGTTCCGTCAGGCAGTCAATTTGTGTTCGTTATGAGTTATTGTGATAGTACGTAAAATGGAAGGCAAGTTGTAACATGTTTCATTTCGAGATAAAGTTTTAGAATTTTTCAAGGTATTGAATTTACATTTTGTTGCTGGGATGATATACATACGCTTATAAACAAGTCAACCATAAACGGCATGATAAATAGATTCATGTGATAAACAAAGGAAAGAAACGTAGGACAAAATTCCTCGTTTTTAATTTCCGACAGCAGGGCGTCTGATTGAGTGGTTGTGAAGAGCATGCAACCACCTCTTAATTGCTGTTGTTCCCAGGTCCATTCTGACCTGAAGTGGTAGCACCTGTTAGGGTCCCAGCTATGGGCAAATAGTTAACACCCAAACTGGGGTCAAAACACTATGGAAGTATAAAAATATAGACTTTTATAGAAATATATGCATTAAAATAGACTTTTATAGAAATATATGCATAAAAATAGACTTTTATAGAAATATATGCATAAAAATAGACTTTTATAGAAATATATGCATAAAAATAGACTTTTATAGAAAAGTATACATTTTTGAAGCAAAAAAATTATTACCATAACACATTTTTGAAGGAAAAAAATTATTACCAGCAATACATTTTTGAATAGAAGATATCTTCAGTTTTCTAAAATAACCCCCCCCCAAAAAAAAATTAATCAAAATCTTATTAAATCAACCTTCTTACCATAACCAAACATTTAAAAAAATACCTTAAAACCCAACCTTTTTGGCATTAAGTAACCTACAGAGGTTGACATGCCGTTAAACAAAACTCAAACTCACTTAAACTCATTTATAATAGCAATAAAAGAGAATTCCTTTCTACTTCTATTAGCAGGTCTCTATGTACGGACAGGCATCTACAAATAGTATCCAAATATACCGTCACTCAGTTGTTTGGGGTCAAGAATACACTGACTGTGCAGAGGAAAAAAAAAAAACAGTTCACCTGTTTCACCTGTTTCCACACTTTTTTGACCCTTGTGCAAACTGGACCTGTGCTTAACACTTGGGAAAATTATGTTATTATTATTATTATTATTATTATTATTATTATTATAAATGTATCCCTGCTGTCAAAAATGATGACAAAATATTTGCAAGGATTATTATATATATATATATATATATATATATATATTTAGTGTATCGAGGCAGCAAATAATTTTCTAAACATATGCTGTTAAATATAAGAGACAATGAATGTCTATTATGTTTAATCATGAGCCATTCTAAACATTATTTTGGCTTTAATTTAATTTGGAGAATTTTTCATTAATTTGCTTCTAAGCTTTCGGCTCACATGAGCCATCTTCAGAAAGGTGTTATTTAGAGTGTAATACAATAACATCCACAATCACCAACGATTTTATTTTGTGTTGGCATAAAACTCCGCTTGGCAACGCAAGTTACCAAAAATAATAAACGCAGTTCTCAAATTTGCAATGCGGTTTTATGACGTCACACTGCGTGATAGCGCGAAATGACAACAAAATCATTAATTCAAATGCAATGTAATGTGTTATGTCCGGATTTGAAGGTGATTTTATTGAGTATTGGTTGTTTATTTTTTGATGGACATGGCCTCCAACTGAAATTAAAGCCAAAATACAATGTTTAGAACGGCTCATGATTAAACATAATAGACATTCATTGTCTCTTATATTTAACAGCATATGTTTAGAAAAAAAAAAAATATATATATATATATATGTATGTATGTATGTTTATATATTCCACAGCTTAATATTTGCTTTTTATAAAAAGTGCCCAATATGGAAGTAGAGCATTTTTGAGATATATAATAATTATTATTGATATAATAATAGCATACTGTATCTCAAAAGCTGTCAAGTTTCGGTGTTCAATACACCATCATCAGACAGTGAAATGTGGTTCATTTACCGAGTCATATATATATACATTGATAAGAAAATTTAAAATAACAAAATTAAGCTCAAAAATAAAAATGCCACCATATTAACCCTCTAGGGCCATTCGTATCATATTTGATACAGTATTTCCCTATAAGGAAACATTTGGTATTTCCCTATAAGGAAACATTTGGTATTCATTGACTGAGCAGTCAGTACTGCTTTCATTTGAAATTTATAAAATATTTCTCTTAAAAAATTTTTCAGGAAAATATTTCTTTCAAGGCTTGTTTTCATACTGTATCAAATATGATACGAATGGCCCTAGAGGGTTAATAATATAATATGATTAAGGCTTCTACTTGTCATAAAGTGGGGGATCAGTTCTATATTGTTATGAAGTAATAAACAGATCCCCCACTAATATGATACGAATGGCCCTAGAGGGTTAAATGATTGTAGTGGAGTGGTAGGTTATTATAGTTTTGAAAGAATTGTGGGTGTAGACCAATGAATATTGGGGCAAAGTCTTATAATGTATACCAGGCAGGAAATGTCAATTGTTTAAATAAAAATGGAACAAAAATTTTAGATGTGACGAGATTGAAAATAAAAAATGATAATAATAAAAAGTAAAATCTTAGTCTTAAGGGGTTTTGTATATAAAAACAATTTTCATGAAACGAAATAGATGTAAGGCCATAAAGTTAGATTTTAAAAGCAGAATTACTAGATTTTAGAGATGACTAGTAGTGAAGGCAAGTGTACACAGCAATATAACAGTAAATCAAGTTTAGATTTAAGGTATATATAATTAAATAAAAGGGGTAGTTTTATAGATTATAGCAAATAGTAAACAGTTTAAGATAATTTTAGATATATCTAAGAGCGTGAATTATCTTATAATGGCAGTAAGTAATAATTTCATTATGTTGATTTAATAAGTTAGTTTTTGAGAATTTAATTATATGATTTTTTTTTCTTGTAAGCAAAGAAAACATATTTCATATAATGATTTACATGTTCTGGTTTTTGTTAATATTTTCCATTTTATTGTAGTTTTTTTTTTACATTTTTCAGTTGGAAAGAGAAATTTTATTATTAAAGGATAGTTTATGCTAATAAAATATAGCTTTAAAAGTGTTTTTACTACTTTCAATATAATGTTTGATAAGATTTGGATTTTTGGAGTAGAGATGGTAGTTTGGTATAATATAGAATTTGTAAGGCATCTATTTTGCAGAGGACATTTGTTTGGCTTACAACTATTGCAAGAATTAGTATTATTATTGTTATTTATAATTAAATAGTTTTGATTGTTAATTTTGTTATATTGTTTTAGAATTTTATTGTTGTGTTCTTTATTATCATTTCAAGATTATCAGTGTGGCTATAACTAAGTTTCAGTGTATTTTATTAAAAATTTAGCTAAGGGGTTATTAGTTGGGAAGGTTTTCTGAACTAGGTTAAGGAATGTAATGTTTAACTTAGTACTAACCATTTGGTTAAATGGTGGTGGGTATCAAGTTATTTTTCTTTTTCTATTATGTTTGGTATTATTATTTTTCCTTATAATATTTAATGTCATTGCATTTATAGCTGCTGAGGAATTGTTGTGTTGAGTTTTCCTTTATATATATATATATATATATATATATATATATATATATATATGACTTCTTCTAACCAAGTGCCTGTAGCTCAGAGATAGAATCACTGACTGACGCCAATTCGGTTGGGTTTCAATCCTGGGTAAAAAGCAATTGGCTGTCTAACCATACTGATGAGCTGTGATACAACAAAACAGATCTGTCTGCAGATGACTATATATATATATATAAATAATTGTTTCATCCCAAGCAAGGTGGTACCACCACTGATGCACAGCGGCCTACATAAGAGTAAAAGTTTAGGCAGGAGGAGAGTGAAGAGAAAGACGAACCAGTTACAGGGGTGTCAGAGAAAAGGCAAGAGAAGGATGGGAACACAGGTTTGTGAAGGTAGAGAAAAAGGAGAAGAATAAGATACACGGGGTGATGTAGAAAGGTCTGAAGTCAAGTGGATAAGAGGTGAGAGTTGACATTGCATTTAAATTCCTGGAGGTTGTAGTCGTCAGGAAAGCAAGTATATGGAAGGAAGTTCCACAGGTGGAAAATGTGAGAAAAGAAGCTGCTGGAGTAGAATTGTCGGCTGCATTTGGTTGATCTAACTGTAAATGAGTTGGACCTTGTTGCCAGTCTGGTTGCATGAGTAAATTCTTGTGAAAGGAACACCAGTGACCTAAGTTCGTTGGAGCAGAAGCCATGAAAATATTTGTAGAAGAGACAGAGGGAAGTTACCTTCCACCGGTGAAAGAGTGGCAGGAATTGAGCTGCCAAATTGGGATTTATCACATTACAGATTCTCCTTTGGAGCCTGTCGAGAACACTGAGATGAACAGCAGACCAGATATGACAGCAGTATTCAATGCACGGATGGATGGTTGATTTGTATATGTGCAAGATGGATTCAGGCGGAAAAAACTTCCTGGCCCGACACAGTGACCCAACCTTCGTATCAGTGGATTTAGCTATTGATTCAATGTAATTATTCCACTTGATGTCGGAAGATAGGGTAAGGAAATGCGATGATTAGGTTCTAAACTTATCTTAGCTGTTAGAAACTTGTCAAAGCTTGCCATAGCCGGTCAAAAATGGCCGAGAAACATGTTCACTGCTATAAAAGTGTTATTTAAATTATCGTGGCATGGGCATCGGTGACTTAAGTTCGTCAGAGAAGAAGCCATGAAAATATTTATGGAAGAGTGAGAGTGAAGCCACACCCCGCCGGTGAGAAAGTGGCTGGAGTCAAGCTGTCAAGTCGGGACTTATCACATTACAGATTCTCCTTTGGAGCCTGCTGAGAACACTGAGATGAACAGCAGACCAGATATGACAGCAGTATTCAATGCACGGATGGATGGTTGATTTGTATATGTGCAAGATGGATTCAGGCGGAAAAAACTTCCTGGCTCGACACAGTGACCCAACCTTCGTATCAGTGGATTTAGCTATTGATTCAATGTAATTATTCCACTTGATGTCGGAAGATAGGGTAAGGAAATGCGATGATTAGGTTCTAAACTTATCTTAGCTGTTAGAAACTTGTCAAAGCTTGCCATAGCCGGTCAAAAATGGCCGAGAAACATGTTCACTGCTATAAAAGTGTTATTTAAATTATCGTGGCATGGGCATCGGTGACTTAAGTTCGTCAGAGAAGAAGCCATGAAAATATTTATGGAAGAGTGAGAGTGAAGCCACACCCCGCCGGTGAGAAAGTGGCTGGAGTCAAGCTGTCAAGTCGGGACTTATCACATTACAGATTCTCCTTTGGAGCCTGCTGAGAACACTGAGATGAACAGCAGACCAGATATGACAGCAGTATTCAATGCATGGATGGATGGTTGATTTGTATATGTGCAAGATGGATTCAGGCGGAAGAAACTTCCTGGCCTGACACTGTGACCCAACCTTCCTAGCAGTTGGCTTTAGCTATTGACTCAATGTAATGATTCCACTTGAGGTCAGAGGAGGTGCAGTATATTGCTTTTAGGGAAACTCACTTGGTCCATGCTTATGGGGGGCAGGAGAGGTTGCATGTGATGGTTGACAGATAGCAGTTTCATTTTAGAAACATTGAAATTTGCAAGCTACTTCTTGCCCCATTCCCCCACTGAGTGTAGGTCTTTCTTGAGATCAGCAACGAGGTTATGTTTGTTTGCCTTGCCAGATTTCTTACTGATGTGAGTGTAAATTGTGATGACATCTGCATAGATGCCTGCCTTGGATTTGATCAGATCTGGGAGATTATTTATGAAGATCAGAAAGAGTGTCAGGCCTAGGATAGAGCCCTGGGGAACACCAGCATTCATGCAGTAGGATGTGGAGGCATGCCTATTCAAGAAGACGTTCATTATGCAGTTAGATAGGAAAGATTGAATCAGATCAAGCAAGTGTCCAGTGATACCATAACCCTGTAGCTTACATAGAAGGCCAGTGTGCCAAACCCTATCAAAAGCCTCGGAGATATCAAGGGCAACAGCATGAGCCTCATTGGACTTATCTAGGACCTGGTATATGTACTCCTTAATAGTCAGCATATTAGCTATAGATTTGGCAAAGCAGAAGCCGTACAGCCTGTCTGAGAATAGTTTATAGGCATTAAGATGTTGAACTATTTCAGCATTGATAATAGCCTTGAACACTTTTCTGAAAATTGGTAGGAGGCTAATAGGGTGAGAGTTGGATGGGTCCGAGGGTTCCCCTGAGTTCTTCAATAGAGGAACCATAAAGGAAGACTTCCAGCATGCAGGAAAACAAAAAGCAGAAAGGCAGTAATTAAATAGTTTAGAGAGGACAGAGAAGAGCTCAGGGGCACATTTTTTCAGGACACTGACCGGGATTCCATCACCTCTGCTTATCTTATGGGAGTCAAGTTTTGATATCTTAGATACCAGAGATGGGGTTATGTAAACATCTTTCAGTTAAGCCTCAGTTCTAAGATGAAAGTTGGGTGCGGCTACTCCAGATGAGTTAAATGTGGAGTTTGATGAGAATCTGCGAGCAAAGCACTTGGCCTTGTTATGAGGACCTTGAATTCATTGATTAAGGGAGGGATGGAAAATTTGCTGTTGTTCAGTATGCATTTGCAGAGATGCCAGTAATCTTTGGAGCCGAACTTGTGGGCAGCTATGTACTGCTTCATTATCTCAGCAAACAAACACTTGGAATCATTCAGGATCCTCTTACACTCATTACCAGAAGAGGCATATAGGCGCCTATTGTTGTCAGATTCATGGCTCTGAAATAGCTGGAAGTAGTGATTCCTGTGGGCAATGGTGGCCAATCAGGCAGGAGAGAACCAGAGGGAGGAATAAGGTTTGAGACGGAACTTCCTGATTTTTTTTTTTTTTTAATCATATCACCCCAAGCAAGGTGGTAATGCCACTGATGTGCAGGGGGCTACATAAGAGTGAGGAGATTAGAAAAGAGAAAACAGGAAACCGCATCCTAAACAGGAAACAAGGGATGAGCCTCTTCACCTGTTCAATAGATGGTATGAAGGCATCAATGCCAGATTTCACCCAGGAAGAAACCTCAGAGACGCAGTCCTCAACTGAAAAACTGAACACTTTTCCCCAAGGAAATCATGAAAGGTGTCTCAGTCTGCTCTTTGATAGCAGTAGGAGATCCTGTTGGTAGGAGGCTTCTAGAAAAAGTGAGAATGGTCAAATATGGTCTTTATTATAATAGAAAAGATTATTATTATTATTATTATTCCAGGAAATTGTTTGTACCAAATGGAACAAATATAGCGTGACCTGAAAAAATGAACTAATTTAGTTTGTAGAAATTAATTATAATTTATATTCACTTTAAATAATGTGTTGAGCTTTTTTATAAATACTTACACACACACACACACACACAGATATATACACACACACACACAATGGTCTTTATTATAATAGAGTGGATTATTATTATTTTTATTATTATTATTACTATTATTATTTCAGCACTTTCTTGCCTACAAAATTGCATATAATGGAATACAGATATTGATTGAATATTGATTGAAATTTGACAGATGCAATCATCAGGTAGCTGACTACCTGATGACTGGGTTTTCATATATGAAACTTTTACTTGTGGTCAGTCACTGTTAACCAGTATTTTACTTAGAAACATGTGCACATATATATATATATATATGAGTGAATACAGAACGAAGAAAGAATTCTTACAACGTCCAAAATCGAATTGCAAAAGCAACTAGTGCTTTTGGGAAACTGCACCATTGGTTGTGGGATGATAGGGGGATTAGCCTAAGGACTAAAGTACTTGTGTATAAAGCAGTTGTGCTAACTATGTTGCTTTATGGATCGAAATCATGAACAGTCTATCATAATCACATCCAGAAGCTTGATGTCTTCCACAAAAATTGCCTTAGAACAATTTGTGGTTTCACCCTAAACAATCTAATGTCTAATGCGGACCTATTCACACGCTGCGGTATTAGCAGAATTGAGAGCTTTTTGATGCAATCACAGCTGCATTGGGCAGGACATGTCTTACATATGGAAGATGACCGGATACCAAAGCAAGTGTTGTACGGCAAGCTTAGCAGTGGACGGCGGAATGTGGGTAGACCTCTGCTTCGCTTTAAGGATAAATTGAAAATGAATTTGACATGTACAAATATTCTTCGCCGTGATTTGGAATGAATTGCCTCTCAATGAATTGAATGGAGATCTACCTGCCAGAGGGGCATCAAGCAGTTCTCTGAGACTGAGATTGACCAACTGCGTGTAAGACGTGGGAGAACCAAAGCATCTGCAAGTGTCCCAGCCGATCATTCATGCAATCTCCCTTCTTGCCTCCATTGTGGACTTGTTTGTAAATCTCTTGCGGGACTCAAATGCCATTTACGTTTGAGTAAGTGCGGGCATGCTACATCAAATTAAACGGTTATCTAGACCTCATACGTCATGATTGACGGGAGAGTCCATCATATATACGAGTGAATACAGAGCGAAGAAAGAATTCTTACAACGTCCAAAACACTAATTTAAAACAGTGCTCGATATATAATATATAGAGCTGTGAATATTTATTATAAATTATATTTTAGAACATGTACATAATTTTTCTATATATATCCACGGCAAAGAACAAACGTACCTTTGTCATGGATATATATAGAAAAATTATGTACATGTTCTAAAATATAATTTATAATATATATATATATATATATATATATATATATATATATATATTATAAATTATACTTTAGAACATGTACAAACTACAATCTACTACAAAGATGTACATTTTGTTTCAACTTTGAAAGAACAATGTCTCATCAGGTAGTTAGTAATGGTAATAAACATTATTTAAAAAAAGAATTGATGAAAATTCACTTCCTTTTATTGACAAAATTGTTTGTACGAGTTAAAGAGGATAGGAAAGATGAGAAAACAAGAAGAGAAATCAAAAGAAGGGGAAAGAGAAGGACACAGAGAAAATAAAAAACAAAGAGGAAAACAAGAGAGAAAGAAATAAAGAAACACGAGGAAAGAGTCAATGGAAGACAGCTCAAGGAGAAATGGAACCCAAATTTAGGTAAGAAGTCAAGTATAAGCATATACAAACATCGGTCATGCGATGTCTGGGCTTAACAGAGAGGAAAAAGTGAGAAAATGCACGGGGGCAGGGAGAAAACAAGAGCTCCAAAGAAATAGAAATTTCAAACTTTGGTCGGAAATGAATTGTAGATAGATACATTTGTTCATAACATTGTATAAATCAAAACCCTTTGGCATTTAAAAAAAAATGGTGAAATCACAAACACAGACACAGAAATTATTTAAAAGCACAGATCTGATACAAGACAGAGATGTAAATTTATTAGTGCTAATATAATAACTTGGAAAAAAAATTATCAAAATTAAATTAAAATTAAAATTAAAGGAAAAATGAATGTTAAAAATAAAATTTAAATTTAAATTTAAATTTAGAACATTAAATATTTAATGTTTTAATTTTAAATTTAAGTTTTATTTGTAGTTTGTACATGTTCTAAAATATAATTTATAATAAATATTCATTGCTCTATTTTTATATTGAGCACAGTTTTAAATTAATGTTTTGAATGTTGTAAATATTTTCTTTGTTCCTTATTCATTTGAATATATATATATATATATATATAAACCATTGTAATGACTATTACACTATATATATATATATATATATATATATATATATATATATGGTAAAAAACAAATAAAAAATGTTTACCAATCTAATGTGTTCCACTTTTATTAAAACTTTATCAGAATATCAGAGATAAAAAAAAAGGAAAAAATTCAGGTATTTTTTATTTTTGTTTTGTGTGATTTTTATTCGTTAATCAGGTCTCACATGTATATGACTTGTTAAACAAATGTTTGTATAATTTATGCCATTTTGAATTCAAGGAGAAATGAATGCCTGCATTTGAAGTTTCAAGAAATTACCAGATTCCCAGCCTGACTGAAAAAACATAAATATCACTTTATATATATATAAATTTATATACATTCAAATGAATAAGGAATGAAGAAAATAATTGCAACTTTGAAAACATTAATTTAAAACAGTGCTCAATATAAAAATAGACCAATGAATTATAGTTTAGAATATAAACTATAAAATATATATAATATAGTTTATATTATGAATTATAGTTTAGAACATCTACAAACTACAAGCTAATACAAAATTGTACATTTGTTTCAACATTGAATTTTGTAGTAGCTTGTAGTTTGTACATGTTCTAAAGTATAATTTATAATAAATATAAATTTATATATATATTTGTATAATGATTGTACCCTTCAGATTATAATGGATATTTGTAAGTGTGTGAGTCTAGTAGACATTATGTTTCATTGTTTTTTGCAATTTGATTTGGGAACATTTTTATATACAGACTATTTGCTTTAGATAACTGAATACTTAAATTAATGAAATAGAATGAAGAAAAACGTCAATGATTTTTTTTTTTTAATTGTATCACCCCGAGCAAGGCGGTAATGCCACTGATGTGCAGGGGGCTGCATAAGAGTAAAAAGATTAGAAAAGTCTGAAGAGGAAGACGAACCAGTTAGAAAGGAGCAAGAGAAGGATGGGAATACAGGTTTAATGACAGTTGCAAAGGTGGAGAGAAAGGAAAGGATATACGGGGTGGTGAAAGAACCAGAGTCAAGTGGTTAATAGATGTGTATTGACATTGCATTTAAATTTCTGGAGGTTGTAGCCGTCAGGAAAGCAAGAATATGAAAGCGAGTTCCCCAGGCGGGAAGTGTGAGAGAAGAAGCTGAAGGAGCAGAATTGTCGGTTAATCTAACTGGGAATAGGTGGGACCCAGTTGCCAATCTGGTTGCACGAGTAAACACCTGTTGCAGAGGCACCAGTGACTTAAGTTTGTTGGAGCAGAAGCCATGAAAGTATTTATAGAACAGACAAAGGGAGGCCACATCTCGTCGGTGGGGAAGTGGCTGTAGTCGAACCCCCAAGTCGGTACCTATCACATTACTGATTCTCCTTTGGAGCCTGTTGAGAACACTGAGGTGAACAGCAGGGGCGCCTGACCATATATGGCAGCAGTATTCCATGCACAGACAAATGGTTGATTTTTATATATGCAGGATGGATTCAGGCGGGAAAAACATCCTGGCCCGACACAGTGACCCAAACTTGTTAGCAGTGGATTTAAAGAAATAAGTGTGCCGCAGATACCAAAAGAAGCATTGGATCTTTTGTACAGGAGTAGAGTTTATCCTTTGTTTCAGGTTTGTAACTCTGCAGTCAAGTTTAATCTTTAAAAATTTATTCCTTCTTCTTAATTCTCATTCTTTTATTATTCCCTCTCCTTAAAAATTAACTCTTTTTTAATATTCTTTCACACTTAGTAACCATTTGTGTCTGTTACTGAGGAATGGGTATGGCTGGGGTTATAAAAGACCTAGACTGGAACGAACTACAGAGTGATCGAGTGTGATCATGACTATATGAGATTATTTGTCATTACACAGAAGCGATCGAGATTATTCGTCATTATACAAGAGAAGTCAAGTGCCATTGGCCTTAGACGAGAGTTAGACATCACTAGACAGAAGCCTTCTTCTCAAGACGGACACATACGTCCTATACAGAGACATTGCCTTCTTAATTGTTATTTGTGTTAACTGTTCATTGGTGTACTTGTATTTGGTTTATTGTATTGAGGTATAATAAATCTCTCTTTATATATCCTCAGTGTTAAGAGTGATTTCTTGCACTATTCTTTCTCTGTTTATCCTCTCCCGGGATACAACAGTGTCTTAGTGACTTTAATGTCATGCTCAGGGTGAAATGGTTAAAAAAAAAACCAACATCTTTATTTCCCACTAGAATTTCTTGCATCATTTTGTATCTAATCACAAAAATTTAATGAACATTTATTACATAACTTTTTATAAATCCAACATACATCAAGAGTTAAATAACAAAGAAAGTGTTTAAATTTTTATTAATAATTTTTAAAAGTAAAATAAGTTACAGGGAATTCTTATATATACTCATAGTATTTACTATGTTACTATATATATGTAGTCATAAAGCAGAATATAAGTACGTCATATTATTTTTAAAACTCTACTAGTATGGCAAGGGTAACTTAAAAAAGAAAGTGTTTAAATCATCTTCAATAAATTGCTTTCATTAAATAATTTCCAATGAATTCCTATATATACATTTCATATTTGCAGTATCATATTATAGCATAATCTTTAGTGGGAATGAAAGAAAACCTACCTCGTATATCAAGGGTTACATAAAGAGCTTGTACGAAAATCATCACCAATGAATTTCTATAAATGCTTTTAGTATTTGCTATGTCACTATATATATAATCATTAGAGGGAATGAAAGAAATCCTACCTCGTATATCAAGGGTTACATAAAGAGCTTGTATTAAAATCATCTCCAATGAATTTCTATAAATGCTTTTAGTATTTGCTCTGTCACTATATATGTAATCCTTAGAGGTAATGAAAGAAATCCTACCTCGTATATCAAGGGTTACATAAAGAGCTTGTATTAAAATCATCTCCAATGAATTTCTATAAATGCTTTTAGTATTTGCTATGTCACTATATATGTAATCCTTAGAGGGAATAAAAGAAATCCTACATCGTATATCAAGGGTTACATAAAGAGCTTGTATTAAAATCATCTCCAATGAATTTCTATATATGCTTTTAGTATTTCCTATGTCACTATATATGTAATCCTTAGAGGGAATAAAAGAAATCCTACCTCGTATATCAAAGGTTACATAAAGAGCTTGTATTAAAATCATCTCCAATGAATTTCTATAAATGCTTTTAGTATTTGCTATGTCACTATATATGTAATCCTTAGAGGGAATGAAAGAAATCCTACCTCGTATATCAAGGATTACATAAAGAGCTTGTATTAAAATCATCTCCAATGAATTTCTATAAATGCTTTTAGTATTTGCTATGTCACTATATATGTAATCCTTAGAGGGATTGAAAAAAAATCCTATATCAACTTATATATTGTTGAAATTTTAAATCGCATTTTTCAGGGATTACCTTTAATCCAAATAGGCTTACTCTCTGAATTCTCGGTTCCCTTAGAAGATTTAGGACAATTTCAGTACAAAATAGAGATATAAACATCAAGCAGCTTGTGGTGGAATTTTAACGTAACTGAAGACGGAAACAAAACCTCTTTAATAGGCTTTACAGAACTAATTTCGCAACACAAGAGCATGCAGTAAACGCAAGAGCAGGTAAACAAAATGCCGAAGAAAGAAAAGAACTCAGCCTTTTTAAAGGAAAAGGAACGTGTGCAAAATCACGTGCAATATAAATTTTTACGAAAATATAACAATCTCCCCCCACTAGTAAGAGAGATTGCAAGGTGGGTGTATATATTATTTTATTTATTTTATTTATAAGTCCAGTCGCTGAACTGGTCTACGAATCCTGCTAGACCGCCGCGGGGGCAGTTCACTATTCGAAGGACTGGCAGGTCTCTGGGAAGGCTGATTCTCTATTTCCTCCGCATTAAGTGTAGTGTCAACTGGACTTGTTTCAATCAAACGGGCCGGGTCTGCATTTGCAAGGTCGGGTCGAGTATTCTCAGCAGGACCCTGATGTTCATCAGAGCGTGGAAAACGAGCCAAATGTCTTAGCGTCACTGAATCCTCCCGGCCGTCATCATGCCGTATTCTTGCATGAGTAGGGTTGGCCTCGAGGAGTTCCACCACCTCTACGATCGGGTCATACTTGCTCCTGTTGCCAAACCGTTTCAGCAGTACCCTTCCAGGTTCGCAGAGCCAAACAGGTAAGGCAGTACCGGTAGAAGAGCGCCTTTCAAATTTGAACAAGCGTTCGTGGGGAGTCACATTTGTACTAGTGCATAGTAGGGAACGAATAGAATTTAAAACATCGAGCAGAACGTCCTGCCAAGCACTAAGGGGTAACCGTTTAGATTCCAAGGCCAATAATATTGAGTGCCAAATAACGCCGTTGTAACGCTCGCACTGACCGTTGCCTCTTGGGTTGTATGCAGTGGTGTTACTGTACCCAACCCCAAGTCTCGTCAGGAAATTTCTGAACTCCTCGGACACGAACGACGTTCCTCTATCAGAATGGATGAAAGTGGGGAGTCCAAAAATAGAAAAAATATTCGTCAAGCACTTGATTGCGGTTTGCGAAGAACAATCACGGCACGGGAATGCAAAGGGAAATCGACTGTACTCATCGACGATAGTAAATAGGTAACGACATCCTTTCGATGATGCCGGGACAGGCCCTTTGAAGTCTACGGAGAGGCGCTGAAAGGGAGCAGTAGAGCGGATTAGCGTATTATTAGTAGGGCTGGAAAATTGAGGTTTTATTTTTGCACAAGTTGTACACTCGGATGTCACGCGCCGAACTTCATCAATTGAGTATGGCATATTTTGTGATCGTATAAAGTGCCAAAAACGTTGAACCCCAGGGTGTATTAATGAACTGTGTATGGTCCTTAGCTCCTCCAAGGAGGAAGCAGCAGCACCACACACTCTCGACAAAGCATCGGCAACGGTGTTTTCACTTCCGGGACGGTGTTTTATATCGTACGAGAACGGGAGAAGCTCCATTTTCCACCGAATGATTTTATCATTTTTAATTTTTCCTCGGTTAGCTGGCTTATACATAAAAGATACGGCTTGCTGGTCTGTTATGATAGTAAAGTGCTTCCCAACAAGGAGGTCCCTCCATTTTCGGACACATTCAACTATCGCGTAAGCCTCTTTTTCAACTATGTGTAGTCGTATTTCAGATGGGTTTAATGATCGGGAAAAGAATGCTACAGGCCTATCAGCCTGTAGGAGAGTGCCTCCTATAGCTTTCTCTGAGGCATCGGTTTCAATAGTAAATGGTAGTTCGTCGTCGATAACCTTTACAGATGATTCGGCAACGCCTTTCTTAAGTTTTTCGAAAGAATTCACAACTATAGGAGGCATGGGAAAGTGTTTATTTTCAACCAGGGGACGAATTTTGTGTGAATACTTAGGTATCCATTTCGCGTAGTAAGAAAACATACCAAGGCACCTTTTTAACGAATTTGAATCCGAAGGAGGAGGCATTTGCAAAAGAGGTTTCAAACGCTCAGGGTCAGGTTGAATAGTTCCGTCACAGATTTGGTATCCAAGCAAATTGATAGAACGAAGCGAAAACTTTGATTTTTCTCGGTTTATTTCGAGGTTGTATGTTGAGGCAGCCTTTAAGAAACGTTCCAAGTTAGCGTCATGCTCCTCTTGAGTTTTACCACAAATAGTAATGTCATCAATGTAAGAAAAAGTTCCGGATAACTTATTTTCAGAAATAAAGGAATTCATAAATCGTTGAAAGGCAGAAACCCCATTAGTGACACCCATGGGTATTCGTTTGAATTGATACAAACGATTTCCAGCTTGAAAAGCCGTGTAAGGCCGATCTTCGGGACAAATTTCGATCTGGTAGTAAGCTTTAGACAAATCAATCGTACTAAAAATATGATACTGGGCAATTTGGTTTACGAGATCCTCAATCCGAGGCAAAGGGTACGCGTCAAGTAGTGTGAAACGGTTAATGGTTTGGGAAAAATCAACCACCAATCGTTTCTTTCTATTAGGCGACGAAGTCACAACAATTTGAGCACGCCACGGTGAATAGCTGGTTTCAATGACATCGTCTTCAAGCAGTTGAAGAATTTCTTTTTCAATAAATCGGGCATCCTCCGCGCGGTAGTTTCGGGATTTAGTAGCAATGGGTCTGCAATCAGGGGTCAGGTTTCGGAACAATTTTACAGGGGCACAAGTTCAAATGTCAGCGAAGTGTTTTAACAGAGGATAGAAAATGCCACACCAAGATCCAAACCCACATAGGACTAAGAATCATTTCAAAAGCTAAGCAGAGGGCTGAAAAGTGAGAAAAATAACTTAGTTAGAAGCAAAGAAATGAGTGCTGGATTGATATGTTAATATGCATTCTCTCATATACCTGTGAATGTTGGATATTCTCTCCACATGATGAAAAACTAGAGTCAAGAGATATGTGGCTACATTATTTTTATTGTCCGGACTATTGCCTCATCTTTATTGCCATGTTTACAACATTTCAAGGACACATGGCACAGTGGATATAGGCATTAGTTAGTTCTAGTTACTTGACCCAAAGAGTTGTGAGTTCAATACCAGGCTACAACAGTGGTGAACAAATAACTTAGAAGAGTTAAGGTAAAGGGAGATAACTACATGGCTACCAAATGTGGCCTCACACATGGAATGAGAATGATGTATCTCAGTGATCATAAAAAATGTTTAGTTCAAAACTCCTCGTACCTGAAGGTCGGAGTGTACAACAGCTGAAACATGGTAAACATAGCAATAAATATGAGGACAATAGTCAGAAGAATCTAAATAATGTAAATATTATTTCATCTCAGAAGTATAGACAGAAATGTGGTCCCACAGAAGGATACTGAGAATCCCATGACTGTAGCAAATAAGTATCAAGAAAATGGCAGCAGAAATAACATTTCTACTCAGAATCTGGAAAAGTCATTTGAAATTCCTTGGAAAAATAATGAAGAAAGAGGATTTCACTTTCATGGGGCAAGAGAGACAGGGGAAATTTAACAAGCCACTTACCTGATGAGCTTGTGTGAATGGATGGTGGAATGGTGGGTGGGCTTAACAAATAGAGAATAATTGCTAATAGACACTCCTAAAAGTTGTGGAGAGCCATGATCACCTATGTCATGAAAGGACGTAGATCATAGAAAAAGAAGCAGAATAGCCCATCAGCATATAGAACCCAACTATAGATACAAGGTTTATAGATGAATGGAGTATTTGCATTTATTTTAAACAAGAAAGTCAGTTTTTCCCAACAACTTAACAAGAGTAGCATATATTGAAATACCTTTTTAATACTCAAAATCATATATCATCCACCAACATTTCCAGTTGCCCACCATTTTCTGTCCAGTTTCTTATTACCTACCCAACAGTTGAGATTGCCCACTGGTGGGTGATATCACCCAGGCTTGGAAACCTTAAATTAGACGATAAATACAAGATTTGTAGAAAAATAGAATACAGGGTGTAATTGATTTCTATTTTTTCCTCATATTAGGTGATTTGCAGTGAAGTGCCATAATATGAATCTTTTTTTTGTGGGGTATAATGAAATTTGTTAGGCCGTGAAAAATATTGTGTCATCCATGATTGTATCAAATTTTGATCACGCCCAGATACTATTGTCTCTATCATGGCCATTGTCTGCAATGGATGTGACTTCAAGAAAGCATACAAAAATTGTAATGCTGCATGAACACACTAGCAAGCCTTACAGAGAGATCATGGATATTGTTGGTGTCAGCTTTTCAAATGTCAGTTGTGTCATCATGGTGAAGAAACAAACTAAATCTATCAGTCCAAAGTGTAAAAGAAAATGTGGTTAGAAGAAAAAAAGCAACATCAAGAGATGTTGTATATGTGATCAGGGACAGTGTAAAAGATCCTAGGAAAACATTATTTGTTTTGTTTCAATTAATTTGCACAAGGGTGTATTTGCATTTTGGCATAATGGATATCAGTCTGGAATGAGAAGTTGGAGAGCCAAGTTCAAATTCCAGTCAAATTTGCTTCATTCGCTTATATACAAATACCTTTGGGAAAGGTATTAATCCATCTCTTCTCTCTCCCTCCCTCCAGCTATGGGTTAAATAGCAGGACAAATTGGGTTCTATAGTCTTGGTTGACAACAAGTCTACCACAGAAATTAATGGCAACCTATTGCAGGAAAATTTTCTTCCTAGTCAGTCATGTCTCTCTTGAGACATGATTGCCCAAGCGTGTATCACGTATAGCAATTAACTGACTGATTGACTGAATATAATAGGTGAAAACATAAGTAAAGATTCTGCTGGGCATAAAGTGGAAGATTGGTTTTTTATTGTTGTGAAGCAATAAACTGATCCAAAAATAATTATTACTTATTAATATAATAATATAATTTGTCTCTTCTCTCTCCAACTATGGGTTAAATAGCTGGACAGATTAGGGTCTGTAGTCTTGGTTAGCAACCAGTCTATCACAGAAAGTAATGGCAACCTATTGCAGGAAAATCTTCTGCCTAGTCAGTCATGTCTCTTTTGAGACATGATCGCCTAAGCGTGTATCATTTATGCCATTTAACTGATTGAATATAATATAAATAAATATATGGTCTTGGAAAAAAAAGCAGAAAAGCTTGCAATTAAATTGAACAATCAAAAGCAATCCCCAATTTGAAACAAAGAAAAGACAAGACAAAGTTGTAATCTCAAATTAAGTAGTGATATTCTAACAAATAATACAAAATTTTTCGGTTCATCTGTGAGGCTGTGTGAAATGAGAGAAAAAGAAGTTATGTACACAAAAAAGATTCTTTTTAAAATTCAAAGAAGAATCTGCAATGTTATTAGTGCTGACTTGGCATCTTGACTTCAGTCCTTTTCTGAGGAAATTGTTTTGAGGAACTTCAGCTCCTTAATAATGTTTTTCTTTTTTTGATAATCTTTCACACTCAGTAACCCCATAAAACTTAGTGGCTTTATTGCCTTGTTTAGTGAAGGGATTAAAAAATAAATATTTATGTATATTTTATCTCTTCACTTTCTCATCCTCATTCGAACTTTATGTCTGTTTTTCTCATCAAAAACGTATAATTTCTTCTTAACATTGTTTAAGCAATTTAACAGATTAACCTACAGTCTAATTTAAGCAAGATCTAATATTTGACCTTGACCATCTACCTGTGCAGAAACGATTAAAGGTTTCCCAAAATATGGATCTGATTAAGCAACCAAGTCTGAGCCTTAAGAGGTTTATTTAATGAAGTACTGACAGAAGAGATTATTTATCAGTGACAGGGACTATTTAGTAAAATGTTTAATTATTACATTTCCCTAGCATTGAAGACATTATTTTATATATATATATATATACTAGCAGTATAGCCCGGCGTTGCTCGGGTGTAATGAAAGCTTTAAAACTAATCCATGGTCCTGGAGCTCAGACTCTGTGGACGTTGGCACGAAAGACTAAAAAGCAATAATTGTTTCCAGTTAAAGCGAAACCGTAGACTGAAAGAAAAATGAATGGATGCAAGTCAAATTTTGATTTCCTGGTATCGATATAAAATTTTCTGCACTATTGTAAGAACTGCAACCTTGAAACTATCAGTTTTTTTTATGTCTTTGTCTATGAGTGTATCAAATTTGATTAAAATCGGACCACTCCTTCTATAACCTGATTTTTTCGATTATCGATTTTCTATATTTATCGGAGGTACCTTGCCACAAAACCTAGCTAAGAACACTCGCAGACGCTTATAGTACTACTGTGTAAATTTTCAAGTAAATCGGTTCAGCCATTTTGGAGTCTATAGGTAACGGATACACACACACACACACACACACACACACACACACACACACACACACACACAGACAAAGTTCCATTTATAAATAACTTTAGATAATCATCATCATCATTTAACATTTGTTTACATGCTAGCATAGGTTGGATTGAACAAGGTTTTCTTGATGGCTCCCTAATTGAACCATCATGAAATATTGGAGTGAATTTTACTGCTGTATGCCCTTACTAACACTAATTCATTTAGAAGACTGGAAACTCCATGCTTTTCTCAAAAATCTAAGGAAGATTACCAACCAAGGTTAAAGAGTTCAGACTACCCTATTCTACACAGAGTAGGTGTAGAGGTTTATATATCAGAAATTTCTTCTATTATCTAAAGCTAATAACTCTTAGCCAGCCTAACATCTTTCTTTTTATCTTAAATGACCCAAGTTTTGGGGTGAACTACTTACCCACAGCTGGGACCCTAACAAATATATAAAATTTGTCACCAGTATAAAGTATAAAATTTGTCACCAGGAACTCATATTTCAGTTGATATTCTGTTTTTAATTAAACAGTATATTTATGTATATATTACTATCGGCCTGATTATTTATGAGAAATTTTGTTACAAAAATGTGTGCCACTTGGCAGGAATTGAACCTGCGACCCCTAACAACATAGAGGAATCACCAATTGATCTGTTTTGTCTTAGACTGTTCAACCACAAATGATTTAACAGTCTAACTAAATCCTGTCAAATGACACACATTTTTGTAGCAAAATTCCTCATAAATAATCAGGCAAGTATACATACATATATATATATTATTATTATTATTATTATTATTAAAATACTTTAATCCAAAACGGAAAAGTAGGAAAGTAAATCCCAAGAACCTGATCCTAATTAATATTAAAAATTTTAATATTAAAAAATGATACAGGAGGACAGCTCAATGTAATTAAAATTACAGAGCTAATATAAAGTGAAATAAATTTTCAATATTCAAAAATGTTGAATGAACA
>JBBBDQ010001090.1:322500-357500 GCA_037127315.1 Ascarosepion bandense
TAAGTAAGACACAAGGCTGAATACAAGAAAAATTAACCAGCTTCCATACACTTCAGTACAAACCAGATGAAATGGTAAAATATTTGTCTTTTCTGCTAGAGGTTGGATGTGCAGGTGGTGTAATAGCTACAGGCTTAGAAAACATATCAGCAATCTGAATTCAAATTACAGTCAAGATCATTACATTTGCTCCCGCTTAAATAAACTTGGAAAAGTTACAAACCTATCTCTTCTCCTCCCGCTATGGGTTAAATAGTTGGACAGACTGGACCCTCTAGCAGTAGTTGGCAACAAGTGGTTGGCCCTGATGGGGCATATATTTGAACCATAATTAAGGTTTGTTTCACATAGTTGTAGCGTGAACAACAAGTTGGCTCTGTGGGTTTTGAAACAGCATAAATGGGCCTGGCTTATGGCCTATCATGTTGAATATACCGGTTCTCGCTCGATCACCAAAGTTAAGCAATATTGAGCCTGGTCATTACTTAGATGGGTGACCGCTTGGGAATACCAGGTGCTGTAAGCGTTTATTGCTTACGGCCATATCACGTTGAATACACCAGTTCTCGCTTGATCACCAAAGTTAAGCAATGTTGAGCCTGGTCATTACTTAGATGGGTGGCTGCTTGGGAATACCAGGTGCTGTAAGCGTATAGTGACGGACGTGCGTTGTGGTGCAGTGGATATCAACTCGGAAAGAGAAATCGGTGAGCCGAGTTCGAATTCCAGTTGAATACCCAGCATTCAATTAAGCACTGGTATGCTTGGGAAAGGGATTAATCCATTCCTTCCCTCCAGTTATGGGTAAAATAACAAGGGTAGGACTTGGAGACCCTGCTCTTAAAAACAAATCCCAATGAATCTTGATACTCGAAAAAAAAATGTAAAAATAAAAAATAACCTTACCCAAAATCATTGGTTATGACCTTAAACGATCCCATAAGGATTGATAGGTCGTTAAACCTCGAAACAAACAAACAAACAGCACAAATGGGCCTGAGCAGATGGGTATAGTTTGAAACAAGTAGTCATGCTGAAAATGAAAAATAACACTGACTTGCAGTGTGCCTTATAGGAGAAAAAGTTCTGATGATGCTAGATGTTAGTGTCCCATCTCAGGTAAATAAACAAAATGAGAAAAAAGAGCTTTATAATGTAATTTGATGGAACATCAATATGAGCTTAGATAAATTGGACTGAAAATATTCTTTCTTAGCAAATATAAGATGCATGTAGCTTTCTTTTATTGTTCGATATCAATAAAACTTAACATATTAGATTCTGAAACTGAAGCACTTTCAATAAATTTTTACGTTAATAAATCACTTGTGCCTTTAACCAAATTAAAGTTAAAATTAGGATAAAAAATTAGGATCTAATAAGAAAAATGATTAATTCAATGAGTGATTAGCAAAAATTCGTTTATTGTTTGTATGAAATGAAGATGAAAGAAATACTAGTGAAAAATGAATAAGAATTGACAAGACTTCATCTAATAATAATAATAAAATTCAAGATAATATTACTACTAATACTACTAGTGGAAATAAAGCAATTGAAATGAAGATGAAAGAAATCCTAGTGAAAAATGAATAAGAATTGACAAGACTTCATCTAATAATAATAATAAAATTCAAGATAATATTACTACTAATACTACTAGTGGAAATAAAGCAATTGAAGTGAAGATGAAAGAAATACTAGTGAAAAATGAATAAGAATTGGCAAGGCTTCGTCTAATAATAAGAATAAAATTCAAGATAATATTCAAATAATATTATACATTCTAAATGAATTTAGAATTGTATAACTTGGGATGTAATTGAAATGATTTCCAACCAGAAATATTTTTGTGCAGTATTTTTTAATAGATTCCAGAAGATTAGATTGATTAACACTAAAGGTAAACATCCTGTAATTAAAGAGTTAATCCTTATTAAAGAGGATAAAATCATTATTGAAACAATGAAATTGAATTAATTCAAATTTTGTGTGGCCTAATTTTTTATATCCATTATCAGTCAGGCGATTTATTATAAAATGACTAGTTATTACCCAGGATATAGTAGTTATTGGTATGAATAAATTGAATCAGATTTTTTTTTTTTTTTTAATCGTATCACCCCAAGCAAGGTGATAACACCACTGATGTGCAGGGGGCTACGTAATAGTAAAAAGATTTGAAAAGAGAAAGCCGGAAATCACATCCTAAACAGGGAACAAGGGATGAGCCACCTAACCTGTTCAATAGAGGTGGGTGGAGTGTTAACCGGGCGATAGATAGATCTATCTACTCCAATAGAAAAAAAAACAAAGTGAGAAGATTGGAAAAGAGAAAGCCGGAAACCACATCCTAAACAGGGAACAAGGGATGAGCCTCTTAACCTGTTCAATAGACATGGGTGGAGTGTTAACCGGGCGATAGATAGATCTATCTACTCCAATTGAAAAAAAAAACAAAGAAGATTGGAAAAGAGAAAGCCGGAAACCACATCCTAAACAGGGAACAAGGGATGAGCCTCTTAACCTGTTCAATAGACATGGGTGGAGTGTGAACCGTGCAATAGATAGATCTATCTACTTCAATTGAAAAAACAACAAAGTAAGAAGATTGGAAAAGAGAAAGCCGGAAACCACATCCTAAACAGGGAACAAGGGATGAGTCTCTTTTTTGTACTCCTCTTATAGTGTTCTATCTACTAACAAGGCCAAATCAAACTAATCAGTTTTAACACACACACACTTTACTGTAACAAATAACCCACTATAGTATACAAAAGCCTTTAATTTTATTAAGTTACTTTTTTCTTGCGTCTTCATTTTACCTGGACCAATCCAATATAACGATTCTCAAGGACGATTCAATCTTGTTAGCCTTATGATCAAACACAATGTGAGATAGGGCAGGGTTTGTATTGGGGTGGTCATTTCATTGATCAGCTGCGAAAGTTGTGTATTCGGACAACCAAGCCAGAGTGCGAGGCGACATGCGTAATAAATTTTATTGAGTGTTGGTTGATTGATTTTGATATAGATGTCCTCGAGAATTTAAGTAAATATGTATACTGGCTTGAAAACCACAAAATTATCAAAATTTCTTACACATGATTTGTCAGACAGAAGTTCTATTGAACAACATGTAAAACCACATAATGGCCTACGTTCGCAAAACAAACAATTAATTGTTGCAATATCAATATGAAAGTAAACAACAAAAAGTTAAAATTCTCAATAGCACCCACAGCTCAGAGGTAGAATCGCCAACTGACGCCAATTCGGTTGGGTTTCAATCCTGGGTTATAAGCAATCTGATGTCTAACCGTACTGATGAGCGGTGATACAGCCAAACAGATCTGTCTGCAGATGACCATATATATATATTGGTTATAAATCTGAAATAAATATAGTTAATTACACAGCCCTGGGGTCAATTTTAATATTTAATATTAATAGAATCCATTTGGGATTTATCTTCAAGCCGTTTCTTTCAGATTTATAGAGGCAATATTTATTACATATTTAAAAAATTCAAATTTTACAAAAACGTATGGCCATTTCAACGAGTGAATTTAACATTCGATTCATCAGCGATAACAAAACATTGTAGTAAAATAAATTTATTTGTTTGTGTGTGTAAAAAAACGGAAATAGGGACAGGAAAAAAAACAAAAAAACGGAAGAGCAAAAGGCAGTGATAAACTTACAATTCTAACAGCAAGAATCTGCCATGTTTTTCCTTTTTCTATTTCTGATGAGACGGGTGTTAAATTCACTCGTTGAAATGGCTGTACGTTTTTGAAAATTAGAATTGTTCTATAATTTATATATATATATATATATATATATATATATATATATATATATATATATATATACTCCAACAGTTTCTTTCCTCGCACTTCCCGACTGTGGAATTCTCTTCCAAACGATTGCTTCCCCGACGGCTACAATCTCCAGGAGTTTAAATGTAAGGTCAATACACACCTCCTAACACACTAACCTGCTCCCATTCTATCAAGCACTCTTCCCATCTGCCCGACCCTCATCCTCGCTATCCTTACTCATCTGTCACCTTTCTCCTGACATTCCCTATGTCTATCCACTCCTTCTCTTTACCTTCCCCTATGTAGGCCCATGCGCAATAGTGGCAGTGGAATGCCTTGCTTGGGGTGAGATGATTAAAATATATATATATATATATATATATATATATATATATATATATATATATAACCAATTTAGAATGTATAATATTATTTGAATATTATCTGGAATTTTATTATTATTATTATAGGAAGACCTGTCAATTCTTATTCATTTTTCACTAGTATTTCTTTCATCTTCATTTCAATTGCTTTATTTCCATTAGTAGTATTAATAGTAATATTATCTTGAATTTTATTATTGTTGGAGAAAGTCTTATCTTCTAACAAGAGTCCTTTGTTGCCTGGGTCCAGAAAATTAATTACATTTCAAATCGCGAGATCCCTTTCTCCCATGGGTAGCGGTCACTTCTTCCTTCGGTTATTGAGATCTCACACCAATACTTCTCGACGGGCGTAGACGATTTCCTCACCTTCCTTGATATTTCACCTGCATCTCCCACCTTCACTACCCTTCACCCAATCTCGGTTGTTTGGTCTGGTTTATCTTATTGTCATTAATTAGTAAAGTTATCATTTCTAATTTTACCTACGCAATTTTTTTCTATCTTGGCTTGTTCTCATTTCAGCCATTTACCAAACGTCTTTTTTTGTAAGACATTTCTTCAATTCTTCAGACAAAGAAACCTTATTCCTGAATTCTGTTAGGGCCATTAGTTAAAAAAAAATTATCATTTTCCAATCTTTCTGCCCATGCAAAAGTTTCCATTTCAAATCAAATACCTGCCAGATGGCTTTCCGACTCAGCTATTTCCCTAACCTGTCATCCACTCCCCATTCACAAAGAAAACGTTATTCTTAAGTCTTGGTCACAGTACGAATCTTATATATATTTTTTTAATCATATCACCCCAAGCAAAGCGGTAACGCCACTGATGTTCAGAGGGCTACGTAAGAGTGGAAAGATTGGAAAAGAGAAAGCCGGAAATCACATCCTAAACAGGGAACAAGGGATGAGCCTCTTCACCTGTTCAATAGACGTGGGTGGAGTGTGAACCTGGCGATAGTTTAGTCTATCTATTCCAATTGAAAAAAGAGTGAAAAGATTGGAAAAGAGAAAGCCGGAAACCACATCCTAAACAGGGAACAAGGGAGTGGTCCGATTTTAATCAAATTTGATACACTATGAGAAACGATATTCAGAAGTTTCAAGGTTACAGTTCTTAAAATAGTGCAGAAAATCGATAATATATATATAAAAGGCAAGAAATTTGTGTGTGTGTGTCTGTTTATCTGCCTGTATGTCTGTATGTTTTTCAGCCCTTCTATTTTAGTTTTTGCTTCGGGTTTGGCTCTAAGTAGGTATAATTATAGTTCTTAGTCTCAGCCATGATACCATTTACTCAGAGGACTTATTTAGCCTTCAAATTTCAGTTTACGACGAAAAAAACTTATTTGATATCGATACCAGGAAATCAAAATTTGACTTACATCTATTCATTTTTCTTTCAATCTACGGTTTCGTTTTGACTTAAAACAACTATTGCTTTTTAGTCTTTCGTGCCAACGTCCAAAGAGTCTGAGCTCCAGGACCATGGATTAGTTTTAAAGCTCTCATGACACCCGAGCAACGCCGGGCTATACTGCTAGTATTCTATAATTACAACAGAGAAATGTTTAAAAATTAAAATAACTCTAACAGAGCGCATTCGTGCTTGTTTTTAAAAATCACCATCACAAATCAAAGATTTATGACAGTTGCAATAAATTTGTCTTTATAATTTAACCCTGACGTCAATCGTGGAAAAGATCGAAAATACTTGGGTTAGAAAAAAAACTAAGGCGTCTTCATTGATGAATTTCTTAGCATCAAGAAACCAATTAGACAACTAGAAAGGATCAGTAGAAAAATAAGTAGACACATTATGCCTATATTATTCAATGATATATATATATATATATATATATATATATATATATGTGTGTGTGTGTGTGTGTGTGTGTGTGTGTGTGTGTGTTTGTATTTATGTATGTATATATGTCTATATATATACTTTGTTTAAACATTATTTTTATTTGAGTAGATGCTCTATTTTTTATAATTAAACAGTATCAAGTTTTCTGAAATATTCAGGCCAGTAGATGTAAATGAACCTACTGTTTAATTAATAAAAAAAAACAGACCATCAACGCAAACAAATACGAGTATCCATTAAAAATAATGTTTAAAAAATAAATGTAAAATTTGTCGGCGTTAATCCATTTCGTAATAGATTTCGTAAAATTTCTTATATATATATATATATATGTATTGTTTTTCTTTAATTCGAAGTGGAAGAGTAGGAGGGTAAATTCCAAGAACCTGATCCTAATCAATATTAAAAATTTTTAATATTAAAAAGTGATGCAGGCAGAGAGCTCAATGTGTTAAGAATACAGAGCCAAAAACCTCTCCACACTAACTCAGGGCCTTCCCCATTTGGAAAAACAATGTCGCTGACGTGATGTAGAGTCTCTATTAGAGATCCTATGTCGAAATGTACATCCGACACCTTTGAATTTTGAAAATTTTCTCTAATTTATATATATATATATGTGTGTGTGTGTGTGTGTGTGTGTGTGTGTGTGTGTGTGTGTGTGTGTGTGTGTGTTATAAGGAAGTGAAAGAACAGATAGATTAAAAACCGACTGTTCGTTGCGTTTACCTTTTATGTGCTCGTCAAAAATAGTCCATAATATTGTAATTTTGTTATTACAATGGTTTATAAATTATAACACTACACTGTTATTCTTCAGCTGATATTTTGAAATAAACGGTGAAAATTAGTTATTTTAAAGAATACAAAATGAATTCATGGTTATTTATTAAGTTAAGAAGCGATGGTTAGTGAAAGTTATACAATATGATTATAGGTTTATCTATATTACTCATATATATATATATATATATATATATATATATATATATATATATATATTAGCTTTTGGCTCCTATAAGGTCATCCGACCTTTGACAGGTCTTGTTTTTCATCGAGCAGATTAACATGTCACTCTCCTCAAAAACATATAAGCTAGTGAGAGGGTTAAAAAAGATAACAGCCACATGTCTATGTATCAGGTTAGTAACGAAAATGATAAAAACCGTACCTGAAATGAAGGTTAAGATACAAAAAATATATCTTTTAACTTCAAAATATTATTTAATTTTTAGATTAGAACTACACTAACGGCCATAGTTATTAGGCCATACCAGTTTTGTAAAAGAAATTATGTATTTCATACTAAATTTAGTATATATTGCCAAGTGGATAATTCGAAATGAAAATAGATTGTTTCTTTTATTAATACTGCACAATAACATGTGCATCAAATAAACTGTTCTGGTGTCCAGTTTTTGTGCTCTCTTCCCTATGCTAGTCTCTTCTTATTGGCTGACCGAAGCAAAGGCTTCCTGGCTGCCTTGTAAAATTTTGCAAAGTAATAATTACAAAAGAACCATTCTATTTTCATTTAGAATTATTCACTTGGCAATAAATACTAAAAAATAATATGAAATACATCATTTCTTTTAAAAAACTGGGGTTTGCCTAATAATTATGGCTGGTAGTGTACTTTAATGCAAATGTTTGTAAACAGTGAAAAAAATGGAGTAATATATGCACATCTAAGATTTTTTAGTCATTGATTTAAAAATGCTTACCTCTATTCATCACTTTAACCAGAGAATAAATGCTAGCTTTATGTTAACCGTTACTGTTTATTGTTGCCATTGTGTGAATATCACTTTTGCTATTCACTTGTGATATTCACAACAGAACTGGGAAATAGAAAAACACCAATTTAGTGTTTCATTTCTAGTTTGTTAGGAAACAAAAACACAATTTACCAATGTAATAATCTGACTTTGAAACCTTACTGAAAGTATTGCTACAAAATAAAAGAGTGACTAAATTAGATGTTAAAATAGGAACTTTTCTTTTTTTAAATCATTTTACTCCAAGCAAGGCAATAAAGCAACTAAGATGCAAGGGATTACTGAGTGTAAAAGAATATGAGAAAAAGAAAAAAACATTATTAAGAAAAGAGAACAATAGATGAAGAGGAATTCAAAAGACAGATGATAATGATTGATATTGCATTTAAATTTTTAAAGATCTAGAAGAGATTTCCACATTCAAAAAATTGCGAGAGAAGAAACTGTTAACATAGAACTTACGGTTACATCTAACCATTTCGACTATAAAATGACGAGATCACTTCACCAATCTAGTCAGTCAGTCAGTTAAGTGCCATTCGTGACACACGCTTACTTTGGCGATCATGTCTTGAAAGAAACTGACTGTGCAAAAGATTTGTTCCGCAGTACGTTGCCATTGACTGGTTGCCAATCAAGGTTATAGAATCCAATCTGTTCTGCTATTTAACCAATAAGAAGAAGAGATGGACTGTATTTCAATTCATAAAGTCTAGGTACCACAGAGAATATGAGAAAAAGAAAAATATATTATAACGGCAAGAGAACAAAACATGTCGAATTCAGGAGACAAAATATAATGATTGATATTGCATTTAAATTTTTAAAAATCTGGATGAGAGATCAACAAGCAAAACGTGCGAGAAAAGAAACTGTTGACATAGAACTTACAGTTACATGTAGCCATTTCAACCATAATTTTACGGTACCTAGTTACCAATCAAGCACTGTGCTTAAATTCAGTCAGTCAGTTAAGTAGTATACGTGATAAATGCTTAAGCAATCATGTCTCGAAAATTTTTCCTGCATTAGGCACCATTACTTTCTGCGGTAGGCTGGTTACCAACCAAAGCTATAGAATCCAATGTGTCCTGCTATTAACCCATAGCTAGAGAAAGAATATAATCTTTTTTTATAATCATATCGCTCCAAGCAAGACATTTTACTGCCACTGTTTTGCAGGGAGTTACATAGGAGGAAAGTTATGAGAAAGAATGACAGGTTATAGGGGATGTCAGGAAGTGGGTAAGAGAAGGATGAGAGTACTGATGAGAGTAGAGTGGACGGAGAAAGGAGCATGAGAGAGAGAGAGAGGATGCAGTTTAGTGAGATAGGAGATGACTGTTGACGTTACATTTAAATTCTTGGAGATTGTAGCTGTCGGGAAGGCAAGTAAATGGAAGAGAATTCCACAGGTGGGAAGTGCGAGAAAAGAAGCTGATGGAGTAGAATTTGCGTTTACAATTTATTGGTTTCACAGTAAAAGATATGAATTATTACCTTTTCCAAGAGTATTTGCGTGTAAGTGAATGCAACAAATTCGACAGGAATTCGAACTCGGCTCACCGAGTTCTTATTCCGAGCCGATATCTACTGTACCACATCGCACATCTAGGTACTATAGAGAATATGAGACAAAGAAAAAAACATTATTAAGGAGAGAGAACAATAAAAGAAGAGGAACTAAGAAGACAGAAGATAACGATTGACATTGCATTTAAGGGTTACTGAGTGTGAAAGAATGAGAAAAAGAAAAACATTATTAAGGAGAGAGAACAATAAAAGAAGAGGAATTCAAAAGACAGAAGATGACGGTTGACATTGCATTTAAGGGTTACTGAGTGTGAAAGAATGAGAAAGAGAAAAACATTATTAAGGAGAGAGAACAATAAAAGAAGAGGAATTCAGAAGACAGAAGATAACGGTTGACATTGCATTTAAGGGTTACTGAGTGTGAAAGAATGAGAAAGAGAAAAACATTATTAAGGAGAGAGAACAATAAAAGAAGAGGAATTCAAAAGACAGAAGATGACGGTTGACATTGCATTTAAGGGTTACTGAGTGTGAAAGAATGAGAAAGAGAAAAACATTATTAAGGAGAGAGAACAATAAAAGAAGAGGAATTCAGAAGACAGAAGATGACGGTTGACATTGCATTTAAGGGTTACTGAGTGTGAAAGAATGAGAAAAAGAAAAACATTATTAAGGAGAGAGAACAATAAAAGAAGAGGAATTCAGAAGACAGAAGATGACGGTTGACATTGCATTTAAGGGTTACTGAGTGTGAAAGAATGAGAAAAAGAAAAACATTATTAAGGAGAGAGAACAATAAAAGAAGAGGAATTCAAAAGACAGAAGATAACGGTTGATATTGCATTTGAATTTTTGAAGATCAAAGTTAAGGGGAAACCAAAAAGCCAGACGAGAGCTCCACCTGCGAGAAGTATGAGAGAAAAACTGTTAGCCTAGAACTTATGATTACATCTAGTCAGAAACTATCCTAACCAAGATACAAACATCACAGTCTAGTGAGCGAATCTGGAACAAGAACTGCTTCCAACCCGGATACAAGGTCACTAATCGTGAATTCTCCCGTGCTGTGATTATCGTAACATACCTAGAATTGAAATACAATACATGCATGACCCACATAGTCTTGCATATATGCATTCAATACCTACCTATTTCTGCCAGCCACGGTATTTACCAACCTTCCCACGCAAGGTTAGATGCGACACAAGGTCATTTTATAGTGGGTCTTCCCGGCCATATAGCCAGGCCAAAAAATGTCTGTCTATTTTTACCAGAACCACGACTGGGTTAGTGCTCTCTGCTCGGAAGCAGAGAACGCCTCTGCCCGAAGGCAGAGAGCTGACAGTGTCGTAGTAACAGAGGTAAATCCGAGACTTACAACTCTACCACTAGTGAATAAGATGTCTACACAGCCCCACACCGACACTAAAATATACATCTTTCCTTTACTCACATTTTTAAGCAGGTGGCTGCTATATTTAGATATATACATTCCCTCAGAATCAATAGGATGGTTACATTTGAACTTTTGAACCCCCAAATTTCACTCTATCCTGTATATATAAATTGCGTCATATAAGACTTACAGCCACATTCCTTTGAAATACCAGTTCCCATACGATCACTGAAGTTAAGCGACTTAGTCAGTACTTAGATGGGAAATTGTTAATCAGAGCTATGTTCGAATTCCTGTTGGGTTTATTATATTCACTTACAGGCAAATACCCTTGGGAAATGCAAGAAATCCATCTCTTCTTCCTGGTAATGAGTAAATTAGTAAGACTTGTATTCCAAAACCATTATCATCTCTCAAAAAAAAAAAAAAAAAAAAAAAAAACTTCTTACAACTTAAAAATATTTTCGGGCTTTAAATAACCTCTAGATGGTTGATAAGCCGTTGAAAATAAATGAATCACTCAATCTCTTGTAATCACCAGGATGTTCACATTTGAACTCTTGAACCACCAATTATTAGTCCATCCATCTGTATATGTGAATTGTATTTTTTTTTTATAAGCGTTTCACCCCGAGCAAGGCATGTCACTGCCACTACTGCGCAGGGGGCTACATAGAGTGGAGAAAGGATGGTTAAATATAGGAAATGTCAGAGGGTGGGTGATAGGCGGGTAAGGATACCGAGAATGAGGGTTGGATAGATGAGAGTGTTCTGAGAATAACTGGGAGTTAGTGTGATAGGAGGTGTCTATTGACCCTCCATTTAAACACCTGGAGATTGTAGCTGTCGGGAAAGCAGACTTGTGGAAGGGAGTTCCACAGGTGGGAAGCGCGAGAAAAGAAGATGTTGGAGTAGAATTTACGGTTACATCTTATCTGTTTAACTGTAAAAGGGTGGGACCTAGTTGCTAATCTAGTATCTCGTGTAAATTCGTGCTTAGGCGGCACCAGTGCTCTAAGTTCATCAGAGCAGAGGCCATGAAAGTACTTGTAGAAGAGGCACAGGGAAGCCACATCACGCCGGTGAGAGAGTGGTTGCAGCCGGTCTGCCAAGTCAGTATCAACCATGTTACAGATCCTCCTTTGTATTTTGTCAAGAAGACCAAGGAGAGCAGCAGGGGCACCCGACCAGATATGGCAGCAATATACGAAATTTCACAAGTCATAAAGTTACAATATAATCTTTAGTACTATAATTAGTACTAAAAGTTAGTACTACCGATGCGAAACTGCTGTTGTACTCATCTTCATTGTCATATTCACGACGTTTTTTTTTTTTTTTACTCATTTCACCCCAAGCAAGGCATTCTGCTGCCACTGTTGCACAGGGGGTTACATAGGGGAAAGTGATGAGAAAGTGGTTAGTTATAGGAAATGTCAGGAGGAGGGTAATAGGCGGATGAGGATACCGAGGATGGGGGTGGGATAGATGGGAAAAGAGTTTGAGAGAATGGATGCGAGTTAGTGTGATAGGAGATGTCTGTTGACCTTACATTTAAATTCCTGGGGATTGTAGCTATCGGGGAAGCAAGTATATGGAAGGGAATTCCACGGGCGGGAAGTGCTAGAAAAGAAGCTGTTAGAGTAGAAGTTCCGGTTACATTTTATCGGTTTCACTGTAAAAGGGTGGGAACTAGTTGCTAATCTAGTAGCTCGTGTAAATTCATACCTAGGGGGCACCAATGATCTAAGTTCATTGGAGCAGAAGCCGTGAAAATATTTATAGAAGAGGCACAGGGAAGTCACGTCACGCCGGTGAGAGAGTGACAGCAGCCGGGCTGCCAAGTCGGTATCAATCACATTACAAATTCTCCGTTGTATTTTGTTAAGAACCCCGAGAAGAATAGCAGGGGCACCCGACCAGATGTGGCAGCAGTTACAATACCCGGGCGGATGGTAGATTTATATATGTGCAGGATGGACTCAAACGGGAAAAAAACTTCCGGGACCTGCACGGTGAACCGACCTTCTTAACAGCGGATTTAGCAATGGATTCGATATAGTCATTCCACTTGAGGTCCGCTGAGAGTGTGAGGCCAAAGAGACGTAGAGTTTTACTCTCAGGGAGGCTAGCCTGTTCCATGCTAATGGGAGGTAGAAGCGATTGTCTATGATGGTTAATAGATTGCAGCTTCGTTTTGGAAACATTAAAATTTAGGAGCCATTTCTTACCCCAGTCCACCACGGATTGGGGGTCCTTCTTTCGCGTGTTGTATACCCTGGCCTTCTTCTTAATCTTGTATAATTACAACAAATCGTTTTTATTATTGTTTTTTATTTTATTTTATTTTCTTCTAGCACTCTGTATTACTGGTTTCTATATTGTATCCATATCTATGCTTGGCCGGCTTAAGAGATTTTTGTGGCCTTGCATATGCGCTGATTCCTTAAATTTTCGTATTTTCCAGTGATGTTCTCTGTCTATTACTAGCAGTATAGCCCGGCGTTGCTCGGGTGTAATGAAAGCTTTAAAACTAATCCATGGTCCTGGAGCTCAGACTCTTTGGACGTTGACACGAAAGGCTAAAAAGCAATAGTTGTTTCCAGTTAAAGCGAAACCGTAGACTGAAAGAAAAATGAATGGATGTAAGTCAAATTTTGATTTCCTGGTATCGATATCAAATAAGTTTTTTTCGTCGTAAACTGAATTTTGAAGGCGAAATAAGTCCTCTGAGTAAATGGTATCATGGCTGAGACTAAGAACTACAATTATACCTACTTAGAGCCAAACCCGAAGCAAAAACTAAAATAAAAGGGCTGAAAAAAATACAGACATACAGGCAGATAAACAGACACACAAACAAACACCTTGCCTTTTATATATATATATATATATATATATATATATATATATATCTCGATTTTCTGCACTATTGTAAGAATTGCAACCTTGAAACTTCTGAATATCGTTTCTCATGTCTTTGTGTATCAAATTTGTATCAAATTTGATTAAAATCAGACCACTCCTTCTATAACCCGATCTTTCGATTATCAAATTTCGATATTTATCGGGGGTACCTCGACACAAAACCTAGCTAAGAACACTCGCAGACACTTATAGTACATCTGTGTAAATTTTCAAGAAAATCGGTTCAGCCATTTCGGAGTCTATAGGTAACGGATACACACACACACAGACAAAGTTCCATTTAGATGAATATCAATACACACAGAGTGCTATAGAAAAACAATAACAAAATTTTAATCATTTTTATTCTCTTTTACTCACAGTAACCTGTCTTAGTGGCATTATCATCTTGCTTGGGGAGAATTGATTTTAAAAAAAATTCCTCGATTCTAAACAAGGAACAAGGGATACACTTATATTACTGCTCAAACGGGGCAGTGTGAGCCAGACGATAGGTGATCCTGTCAACGTCTAATGAGGAAAAGAAATAAAATTAGTAGTGAATAAAATTTCTTAGTTTAAGCAGAAATGTTTTATCCATATACTGTAACCATTTCACATAAAGTTCGGATTTTATTAATTTCAGATGAAAAATTGAACAATTTCCAACATTTTTCAGCGAAACTTTCACTTTCCAAAATCATAGTGTTAGTTAAAATATATGGAAAAAGGAGGAGTTTTCAATAACGCATATCTTCTTGTCGTTCGTTTAGTAAACCGACACTTTTTTTTTATTGTATATTGTGATTAGTTCAAGTTCGGATTTTCTTAATTTTAGAAACTTGGAGCATTTCTGACATATTTCAGCGAATTTTTTGTTCTAAAATTATAATTTATACAATTATAGTTTAGATATGTAGAAAAAAGAAGACACTCTATTTTAAAGAAACGCATGCCAGAAGTATGGGTTAAAAATAACATACAGTCACTGTCGATTGAAATTAGGTCATTGTACAAATAAATAAACAATAAAGGAAGGGAAAATATCTTCTTAGAACAAGTTACAAAAACTTTCATACTTCCTTGAATTTTTCATTTAAACCCTACCCAGATAAAAATAAGTACATATACCGGATCTTATCCATTGAGGCGGAACCTTTCCTATTACAACCCCTGATACCTGTTGGGTCTCAAAAGGTAAACACAGAGAGTAACTGAGCTATTTTTTATCTATCTGTCCCCATGTATGTGGTAGTGGGCAGAACAAACCTACCTTGTGTTAAACTTGTTCTCAGCCAGATGCAGATAAATGTAATTGTAATATCGACATACTACAGCAACAACCCACGTTATTCGCGCAAGGGACTGTATCTCCAGGTAGCTATCCAATACAAGGCACCATAAAATAAAATGTTCAGGGGGAGAGTGTAGATCAGATGTTAAAAGTTTGGGGTTAATTTGTAGTGATAGAAAACTAAATAACTAAACAAATACAGCAAACGTTTTGCAATTGATAAAAATAAATACTTTTAGGGATGATAAGACTAATTGGTGAAAATTCGTAAAAGCTAAAAAAAGCCAATCTTGAATAAAATAGATTTAATCTGGAAATCTTATTTACAATTTCAAACGGATCTTGTTTTACACCACTGTGTAGTCAGTCAGTTAAGTGCCATATGTAATACACGCTTGCTTGGGCGATCATGTCTCTTTCGAGACATGACTGACTGGGCAAAAGAATTTTCCACAGTAGGTTGCCATTACTTTCTGCGGTAGACTGGTTGCCAACCAAGGCAATAAAACCCAATTTGTCTTGTTATTTAACCCATAGATGGAGAGAAGCGACAGATCAATACCTTCCTAAACAGCAAGCAAGGGATAAATCCCCTACTGTTCAAAATAGTATAGACTAGAAGTAGACTTTAGAAGGGACCGGAAACCCAATCCTAAACGGGAAGCAAGGGATAAACCTTTACTTCTTCTTCTTCTTCTATGTGCCCTGTCCTTTCAGGACATAGGCGATCATGGTTCTCCACGTCTCCCTATCCCTTGTGGCTCTTAGTATGTTTGCTCCTGTTACTCCTGGCAACCCTCGTTCCTTCATCCACCTGATCAGGCCCTACAAATATGTTATGCTTAAGGTTGAAGATTTATGAGCGGTTTCTTCTCTTAGCTATATTAATAATCTGTAAAAATAAAAGATTTATTTTGATAAAATTAGTCCTATACCTAAATGAACTATTTAATCAATCCGTTCTCTTACTTCAGTATTTTTTTTAGATTGCTGCCTTATTTGTCCAAGACTTAAGGCATACAGATTTCTTTGTCTGTTAAGTGATTGTCTTGCTTCAAATTAGTCTCTTTTTTCTTTTTCTTTTTTCTCGGAAGAGGTCTTTTCCTTTCGAATCACTATTATATTAAACTCATAAATTTTGTTTTAGATGAAAAGATATTGAACAAAAAGCACTTCATTTAATGCCAAGATAAATCAATGAATCATAGATAAAATTGAACGGATTGATTAAACGTTTCATTGGCCTCAATTTTAGTTGTGAATCGTGCCTTTCCGATTTATCGAATCGCAATAATTCATTTAATATTGATCCGTAGTGGCCTGGGGTAGGCAATCGCTGGTAAATTTCAATGCCTCTAAAACGAAGCTGTTATCAACTAACCACCATAGACAATCGCATCTACCTCCCATTAGCATGGGACAGGCTAGCCTTCCAGAGAGTAAAATACTACGCCTCCTTGGCCTTACACTTTCGGCGGACCTCAAATGGAATGACTATATTGAATCCATTGCCAAATCTGCTGCTATGAAAGTCGGCTCCCTGTGCAGGGCCCGGAAGTTTTTCCCACCTGAATCTATTCTGCACATATACAAATCTACCATCCGCCCGTGTATTGAATATTGCTGACATATCTGGTCGGGTGACCCTGCTGCTCTCCTTGGGCTTCTTGACAAAATACAAAGGAGGATCTGTAACGTGGTTGATACTGACTTGGCAGACCGGCTGCAGCCGCTCTCTCACCGGCGTGATGTGGCTTCCCTGTGCCTCTCCTACAAGTACTTTCATGGCTTGTGGTCCGATGAGCTTAGATCACTGGTGCCGCCTAAGCACGAATTTACACGAGATACTAGATTAGCAACTAGGTCCCACCCTTTTACAGTTAAACAAATAAGATGTAACCGTAAATTCTACTCCAACAGCTTCTTTTCTCGCGCTTCCCGCCTGTGGAACTCCCTTCCACAACTCTGCTTTCCCGACAGTTACAATCTCCAGGTGTTTAAATGTAGGGTCAATAGACACCACCTATCACACTAACTCCCAATTATTCTCAGAACACTCTCATCTACCCAACCCTCATTCTCGGTATCCTTACCCGCCTATCACCCACCCTCTGACATTTCCTATATTTAATCATCCTTTCTCCACTCTACGTAGCCCCCTGCGCAGTAGTGGCAGTGACATGCCTTGCTCGGGGTGAAACGCTTATAAAAAAAAATTAAAAAAAATTAAATCATTCTGACAATTGTCTTCATGTTTACCAGTGCGCATACACTATTAATAATAATGTTACATATGGTATACACGAAGTTGAAATAATGAGCCCAGGTTTTAGTAACTATACCACCATTTTTATTTTTGACTCTATAAGGATACATCTTTTATAATATGGGAATGATTATCATTTCTGTCTTTTTTGTATATTGTGTCTTTGATATGTTTCTTGTATAAGTCATTGTGGTACTCATGTGAATGTTCATTATCATATACGTATTACTATGTTCAGGTTATAAAGAGTTTTTCTTCCGTGTATATTCATGTAAACATGGCGTATTTTTACCTACATGTGTGTATCCGGTGGAATGTAGTATCAGGTTGTTATTTGAGCAATGCTATATTATGTCCCGGGTAGTTGAGTATATGTGGATTGTACTCTTGAATTCATTCCTTAGTTTACTGCATATTCTTTTCGTGAATATTATTCAAGTATTTTACTGGTTTGCACGGAGGTGTCCCCTTTTTGGCTGACTGGTGTGTTGGTTGGATCTCCAACGGCTGACTCGACTTCCACATGCACGTATGTACGAACGTGGACCAACTAAAGAGGCTAAGCACTTGTTCCCTGTTCTTTTTATATTTACTTAACGTCCACGCGTTTCTGATTTGATTTTGGCGAGAGCGTTAGTCATTGGTTAATTTTCGTGTGAGTTCAGTTGACCACATAAGCTATGTCTGGATTATATCTAGGTTACCAGAAATATGGGAGAATAGAAATGAGGAAATGATGTGTGTGTTGAGAGAGAGAGAGAGAGAGAGAGAGAGAGAGAGAGATTCTCTGTTACTTTATTAGTAAAGAGGAAAATGTATATATCAACACGCTTTACTACTACCTATCTACTCACCACATATACCTTCCTAAAATTAGATCTGATTCACGCTACACTAATTTCTACCACTGGCCGAATGTGAATGTTCCGAATATCCAAAGTCAGTCAGCTAATTTTGCACTGACTTAGAGAAAACTCTTGGTAACTTACAGAAGGGCACCTCAACGTGGTGTAATGGTTAGCAAGTTTGTTTCGCTAGAACCTATTACAACTGAGTGGTGAGTTCGATCCTCACTGAGTATCCTATACTTTTGACCTTGTGTCACATTTAAGTTGTGCTTAAAAAATCTACTCTTGATAACTTACATAATTGTAAATAAATTATTTTTATATTGCTTATAATTCTGCCATACGTATACACGCTTGGACGATCATGTCGCTTTTGAGACATGGCTGACTAGGCAGAAGTTTTTCCTGCAGTAGGTTGCCATTACTTTCTGTGGTAGACCGGTTGCCAACCATGGTTATAGAACCCAATCTATCTTGATATTCAACCTATAGCTGGAGGGAGAAGAGATGGATTCATTAATACATTTTCCAAGTGAATTCGTCGTCACCCGTTTTTTGTTTTTTTTTTTCGAGAGGTCTTTCCATTTTGAATCACTGTTTTATTAAACACATATTTTACACAATCACACGCACACACACACACACACACATGTAAAATATTTATTTACAAGTTGTAACATAAATATGATATAATATCACTACAAAAGTAGCCATTTTGTTTCTCACATTATCTATGTCTTCTCGTGATCACTTGATAAGACATGTATTTTTCTCCTGTCACGCTCGTGGGGGGAATTTCTTTTTATCATGTCTAAATGTAAGATACTCGAAGGTACTTGTAAGGATATCAATATATATGTTGCCGTCCTTTTAGACGGCATATCGATATAGATTTTGCCGCCATTTTTGACGGCACCGGCCCACTCATAATAGGATAATAATTCCGGTTTCTGAACCTATTGGTTTTTACTGTTTATAGCATGAAAAAGTGTAGTGGGAAAAAATGGAAGACACATGGAAAATTAAATGAGTACGCAAATGAAGCTTTGTAGTTCCTGATAAGATTTATCATAGAAACAATGTCGACCTCAATTGATTTGATATAAAAAATAAAAAAATAAAAAAATAAAATAAAAAAGAAGGATAAATGAAAAGAAATAAATGTTATTTTCGTGACAATTGGTAAGTTGATAAAGTAAAGTGAATGGACTAAATTCTATTTATAAACCAAATTAATAAAACAAGCCCAATCCAGGCAAGACGTCATCGGTTAGAAAACATTCTGCAAACTATCCCAACCAAGCCGACTCCAACAACAACAACAACAAAAAAAAAAAAAAAAAAAAAAAAAAAAAAAAAGGTTGGGCGTACTCAGTCATTTGTAAAATATTGTGGGTGAGGCTAAACACGTTGATACAAATAATGCTTTATATATATATATATATATATATATATATATATATATATATATATATATATATATATTATCCCCACATAAATAGGGATTATTTTAAGATGTATAATCATATCTCCTGTAAACATCTTTTGTTTTGGTTGTAAAAGGATTTAATCATTCAACCAAGGTTGAATATATTCTTAAGTCCGACATTGAGTGAATCTAGGCAGCTTTCAAGCTTCACCACTAATTCAGTTCTCAACTAAATTTCAAACAGTTTACAGACTTAGAGAAAACAAATCCTTAGCTATATTTTGCAAAAAAAAAAAAAAAAAAAAAAAATAATTTAATTTTGTTTTAGTAGAAAAAAAGTTACATCAAAATATGTTAAATCTGAAACGGGAGACTAATTAAATAAGTACATAAGTGAGTGACTAACGGTTCTAATAATAAAGCTTATTATTTATAACTTTTTTCTGTTTAATATTTTTGGATGCGGTTTTCAGCATTTAAATTCTGATGATATCTTTTATCATTTTTGTCAATCAAACTTTGCTGATCACTTATCATTTTATTCTCATCAGAATTGGTTATAAGAATTAATTATAAATAATCAATTTTTTTATTGTTTTTAAATCAATTGCATATCTTTTTTATTTGTAATATTTTTGAATGCGGTTTTCGGCATTAAATTTATCATGTTATCTTTTTTCATTTTTTGTTAAAATTGATCAATTTTTATTGATGATATCATTCATCAATTTTTATTAATATTAATAATATCATTCAATCACGGCAGTGATTGCCATTCAACCACGGCGGTAGTGGTTGAATATTATTCTTAAGTCCGACATTGAGCGCATCTAGAAAACTACTCAATTCAGTTCTCAGCCAAATTTCAAACAGTTTACAGAAACACCTCCTCAGCTACATTTTGAAAAAATTGTTTAAATTTTGGTTCAATAGAAAAAAAGTTACATAAAAATATGTGAAGTCCGAGAAGAGAGACTAACTACGTAAGTCCATAAGTGAGTGAGCGACCAACGCTTCTAATACAATGATACGTGATAAGCAAAGTTTGAGAGACAAAAATGATAAAAGATATCAGAATTTAAATGTTGAAAACCACATGCAAAAATATTAAGTCTGAGAAGAGAAACTAACTGCGTAAGTCCATAAGTGAGTGAGTGACCAACGCTTCTAATACAAATCTTATTCTTTATAACATTTTTCTGTTTAATATTTTTGTATGCGGATTTCAACATTTAAATTCTGATGATATCTTTTATCATTTTTGTCTCTCAAACTTTGCTTATCACTTATCATTTTATCAGAATTAATTATAAATAATCAATTTGTTTTTTTAATCAATTGCATATATATTTTTTTCTTTTTAATATTTTTGAATTCGGCTTTCAGCATTAAATTTATATTAAATTGACAGCAATGCCTGAAAAAATCATGGATTACACGGAAAAATGCGCGCATTAAAAGTAACATTCTTAAGATTATATTGAACCTGGAAAAGAACAGGACAAGTTATTAAACCTGAAAAAGTAAAGGACAAAACATTCTAGTGAAGTAAGAAATACGAAATTTCTTACTTAAAATATTGCAGTTAAAAATAAAATTTGAATTATTTTTAGCTATATAGTGAGTTATTCCGACGTGATCCAAACACGCAACCCTCATCACGTCGGGGTCACCAGTTCTGTTCTAGTGGAGAATAGTTGTATGTTGTTGCAGATTAACGGAATTTGGCCTCGTTGTAGATAATCCACTATAAGTCATAAAAAGGTTATAAGACAAGAAAAGCAAAATGAGTTTAGAAACAACATTTTATATATACACATATCAATTAAGGTTTTTACACTTAAAGTAATTCTTTAAGTATGGGTCCAACGGACGTTAAAATGTTCATGGCAATAAAATGCTGAAAGGAAAATTAATGCTTAGGTATGTGGGAGCGTTGTAAGTAAGGAATGTCTTTGATGTATCCGCTCCTTTGGTCAGTAAGTAGTTTTGAGACAGCTAAGGATAAGATGATAGGGAAGGGAGGCGAGCATAGTAATTCGCTTGACTTCGGTCAAGGGAGATACTAATTACACTCCTCTCTCTCGAGTCTGTCTGTGTGTCTGTCTGGCGATGCTTTCTGTATCGGTTTTTTATTTCGTCTTTTGGATCGCAGTAGACCATTTGGGAATTCACATCCGTATTTGATTCTGGGCTTCCCATTGGCCGATAAATAAATTTGATATTTAATTAATTTTTAGTTTTCAGCCGGAACATCTGCATGGAGCCGGGGTGCGCACCGACGAGTTTTGGTCATTTGCTTTCTGGTCGTGAGAGTGCAAACATCCGGTCCCTCGCTTTGCTCGGTATCACTACAGCTCTTCATTGTTTGTAATGATTGACTCGAATGTGACAGATTTTTTTCTTTAAAGTTTTTGAATGTATTTCTAAAGATAAATATTTACGGAAAATGTTTTTTTTTTTAATTATTTTGTGAATTAATGGTAGTGGATATCGGCTCGGAACGAGAAATTGAAAAGGAGTTCACTTTTTTTTTTATAAATATGAATGATGTCACGGGTGTAGGTATCAGGATTTTAGAAATGCTTAGGTGGGGCGTGGGCCAGAAGAGGTTAGGAACTTCTGACCTAGCCAGTCACGAATCGAAAGAGATATAATCGCCCAAAGTAAAACGTGAATCACGTATGACACTTCTTGACTGACTGACTTCCTGAGTATTAAACTAAAAACAAATATTCACAACAATTCCCTATTTTATGGTGTTTTATCATTTGTCAAGTATAAACGTAGTAATTATGTGTGTTGTGGTGTATTGGATATCTGCTCGGAACGAGAAATCGGGGGTCCGAGTTCGAATTCCAGCTGAATTCATTGCATTCACTTACGCGCAAATACCCTTGGGAAAGGTATTAATCCGTCTATTCCTTCCAGTTATGGGTTAAATAACAGAACAGATTGGGTTCTATAGCCTTGGTCGGCAACCAGTCTACCGCAGAAAGCAATGGCAACCTACTGCAGGATAATCTTCTGCCCAGTCAGTCATGTCTCGAAAGAGACATGATCGCCCAAGCGTGAATCACGTATGGCACTTAACTAACTGAATTATAAAATCCTATTCCCACTAAAACTAATTTAAAAACCTAACCCAAGACAAAAATAGATAACCACGTCACCAGGAAAGTGCAATAGAGATGTGCGAATTGCCAATATGTAGTGGACTGTTCTGATAACAGAGAAACGTGACACACACACACACACACACACTACCATTTTTGCATGTGGATACACGAGAAATACAATTATAGTTTCTAAGTATATTGTTAGATAAATACTCATGCATGAATTTGCAGCTTCTTGTTTAAGTTACTTAAACTTTAGTAGTGTGTGTGTGTGTGTTTGTGTGTGTGTGTGTGTGTGTGTGTGTGTTCGCGAATATAACAAGTATAACAAGTTTCTGGGTAAGCTTTATCAGCTTTCTACTTCGTCTGGTATAAGGCCACATAAGTGGGTGACCGGAGGATCGAATTTATTTACGCGATGTACTTTACTGATTACCGCACTATGACAGGCGCCCTAATTGTGTAGTGCGCGTGCGTGCGTTCATAGATAAAAGAAAATGAACGCGTATTTATTATCATCAATCAGTGTAGTCATGGGAAAACATTCGAAGAACAAGTTTGTTTTTGTTAAAAAATATATCTATAACTTTTAATCTAATTTTTTCATAAAAAAAGAAAGAATTTTCTCGAAAATTAAAACAATCATAAGTAAAAATCCATTATTAGCTGTTACAATTTTTTTTTAAAAAAAAGGGCATTCTTTAGAAATTAAATGTGGAATGATAACAGAAAGATGTGTAAATATTCTAAATTTCAATTTTAATCTGGGGAGAAGGTAACAGTATGATTAAAAAAAGAAACGAGGAAAACTATTTTGTTTTAGTCGACGCGTTTCGTCTACTGACGGACTTTATCGAGGTGAATAAGGAAATAGATTTATTTTAAAGTATCCATAAACAAAAAGTAGTTAGTTCCTGAAAAAAAAAAAACGCTTATAAATTTATAAATAGTCATTAAGTTAACTGAAAATTACACATCCATTTCGTTTTTTGTTTCTAAAGTGGACGAAACGCGTTGGAAAACAAAATAGTTTTCCTCTTTGTCTCTTTTAACTTTTTTTTTTTATTTTACTCAAAGAATTATATCACAATTAAAAAAATAAAAAATAAAAATCAGGAGTGTATCACAAATAATGTTGTGTTGTCATTGGGCTGAATTTAACTGGGGTTGGGGTTAAAAAACATTTTTCTAAGAGCTGAAAAAGTAAAATCATTAAAGTCTAAAAAGGGAAATCTCTCTTTGCAGTCTTACAGAAAGAAGCCAAAAACAAATAAACTTTCAAAATTATTTTTTCTCATCAAAATTTACCATAAATTTATCAATAATTTAATTTATTATTGCTATTATTATTGAAAAATATGAAAAATAAAGAAAATTACTTTTTGAAGAAATGTTCTTCGTAATATGAAACAGTCAGTATATCTCAAAAATTGAAAGTCGTTTTTTTTTATTTTTAAGTTAGCCAAATAAATAAATAGGCATGTAATTGTAAACAATAAAAAGGCACATAAATCTCTTAAATAAATAAATGGACAAAAAATAATCCATACCTTTCTTTTTATCTGAGGCACCACTTTTATCTCCCACCTTTTGTGTCATTATTGATTTTATTGTTATTGTTTTTTGTTTTCAAATCCTTTTACCAGCAACAAGTCAGAACAAAGATTCCTAATTATTTAAATGAACAGGTGAGGTGTTGTGTACAGGTAAAAATGTTTGTGTAGTATACCTGCTTCCTGATTCAACAGTGAGGTGGCTCTACTGACGTATGTTAAGCCACAATAGATGTCCCGTCAGTTCACGTCTACTCACGCTTGGCTTAGGATAACTAAGCCTGTGTCTATTTTTTTTTATTCACAACTTGTCATGCGTTGTTATGTTGCCCTTAGTTACAACAACAACAACCTTTAAAGTGTAACGAAGGATGGCTGTTTATTTTTAATTTTTATTTTGCCCATATCTCTCTTTTAATCACTTAATCTAGGCCACATTGCGTGATTTATTCCGAGTACAACGTTGTGTAACACCTTTTTACTTATCTTCAATTTGTTTAACTTGCTTGCCGTCCTTGAAAATCTTCATTACGAAATTGAGTCTTTTATATTTGTATGACAGGTTTGGCACTTTCATGTGGTGCAATAATGGTTAGCAAGATCGCCTCGATAGAAAAATTACGACTGAGTAGTGAGTTCGATCCACACTGGATACAACGTACTTTCGGCCTTAAAGCATATCTAAGTTGCGCATAGATAACCACCATTTTCATTACTGATCAGAAATATGCAAATCCTTCGACTTTCAAATGGTCAGGCCGGAAAGAAAATTCTTTCAAAACATTCTTTATTCCAACCATCAGGGAATTTACTTAAAGTAAGAGACAATTTCACGAATATTAAAAAAAAGAAAAAAAAAAAGAAAAGAAGTACGGGTAGTTAGAATAAATTAAATAAGATAATAATTCCAAGTGGATTTTTCTCTAAAAAGGATTAGTGTCCCAATTGGATTGGAGATGTGCGTTGTGATGTAATGGAATGATAATGAGAAATCGGAGAGCCGAGTTCGAATTCCAGTCGAATTTGTTTCATTCACTTACGCATAAATAACCTTTGAAAAAGCATGAACCCATTTCTTCTCTCTCCACATATGTGTTAAATAGGAGGACAAATTCGGTTCTATAGCCTTAGTTGTCAATCCGTCTACAGCAGAAAAAGTAATGACAACCTACTTAAAACAAATCTTCTGCCTAGTCAGTCATGCCTCTTTCGAGACATGATCGCCCAAGCGTGTATCCCGTTAACTGACTGACTGACGTCTATTTGAAACTCAACTCTATCTGTCGTCAAAAATAGCTTTCAGCGTGTGAAGCTTGTGGGTGGATTTTCTCAAAGACTATATTTCTTGGAACATTATAGACTGGCTTTACAGAACTACAAAGAACTACACTAAATAGCAGAAAACACATCACTTTAAAACAAATTCTTTAAAAAACAGTTACACTTAATGGAAAGTCAAAAAACCGAGAAAACTTTGGCAGTTTTTTTTAAAAGTCGTTCTAATTTTTAACACAGTTTCGTCAGTAATTTAAAATTTATTCAATTTACTAGATTCTTTTATCTTCTGCTTAGCTTATTTTTTGTTTCTTTCTTTCTAAGCTAAAAGAAACTAGCAAAATGAATAAATTACTTAGATAAATACTCAAACTGTGTTAGAACCAATTTTTTAGAGCCGCAGCGACTCTGTTGAGACTGCTAAAGCCTTTCTACTTTCAATTAAGTATATTTTTTGAAAGAATTTGTATTTTGACCCTTTTTATAAAAAAAAAAGAAACTGTATTGTACCTTCTCAAGAATTTTCGATATTTTAAGTTCTTTTTAGTTTATATTTGCTTTTCAAATATTTATTTTTTAGAAGTGGTTATCTTGCCTTTAAAAGGGCTCACAAAAAGAATTTCTTCTGTTGCAAACTCATTCATAAACATTGTATTCTATTCTATTCTTTTTACGTCGCTGTAAAAATAGATGTTTGTTTTTTTTTAATTTCACGTCGGTGTTTCGCGGCTTGTTTGTTTTCTCATGCGCTTTATTCAATACCAGCAGTATAGCCCGGCGATGCTCGGGTGTAATGAAAGCTTGAAAACTAATCCATGGTCCTGGAGCTCAGACTTTTTGGACGTTGGCACGAAAGACTAAAAGACAATAGCTGTTTCCGGTTAAAGCGAAACCGTAGACTGAAGGAAAAATGAATGGATGTAAGTCAAATTTTGATTTCCTGGTATCGATATCAAATAAGTTTTTTTCATCGTAAACTGAATTTTGAAGGCTAAATAAGTCCTCTGAGTAAATAGCATCATGGCTGAGACTAAGAACTACAATTATACCTTCTTAGAGCCAAACCCGAAGCAAAACTAAAATAAAAGGGCTGAAAAAATACAGACACACAAGCAGATAAACACACACACACACACACACACACACACACACACACACACACACACACACACACACACACATCTTGCCTTTTATATATATATATTATCGATTTTCTGCACTATTGTAAGAACTGCAACCTTGAAACTTCTGAATATCGTTTCTTATGTCTTTGTCTATGAGTGTATCAAATTTGATTAAAATCAGACCACTCCTTCTATAAGCCGCTTTTTTCGATTATCGATTTTCGATATTTATCGAGGTGTACCTCGACACAAAATCTCGCTAAGAACACTCGCAGATGCTTATAGTACAACTGTGTAAATTTCCAAGAAAATCGGTTCAGCCGTTTCGGAGTCTATAGGTAACGGGCACACACACACACACACACACACACACACACACACACACACAAAAAGTTCCATTTATAAATAAGTTTAGAGATTTAGATTAAATTCACGATAAGAGAGGTGACGATCTCTTTTCTCCACTCTCGGAGAAAATTTCTTTTGATCGCGAGAATAAAAATATTTTTCTTTGCAACACCGAATAGAGACTATTTAGAATATATATTTTTCTCTTTAACATAAATGCCCCAAAATGCAATTACAATCCAATAATTTGATGATTTTGGATATTTTTTAATCGATGTCTTTTTACGAACCCCGATAGTTTTATATTGACAGTCTTTACACAAAATAACTAATGTTTTTAAAAGCAAATATTTCAGATTCTATTTAAAATGTATGAATAGTATTTATATAAGATTTTTTCGATTTTTTCAGCTTTTGCAACTAGTATAGGAGAAGGAAAATCTCTTAATTTGAATTCAGAGTTTTTCTTTCTCCTACACTGGTTGCCACCCAAGGCTATGGAACCCAGTCCGAAGGAAAAGGAGCAAAGAACGCGATATTTATGCTTAGAATGCTATCAGAAAGGGCAATACAAATGAAGAAGAACGTGTACCTGTGTTTTATAGACTACGCGAAGGCATTTAACAAAGTATGCCACAAAGACTTAAAAGCTAAACATTTTTGGGAAAGACATTAGAGTAATCAAGAACCTCTACTGGCAACAAACCTTCTGCGTATGGACAGGAAACAAGTTCAGCGGATATACAAAGATAGAAAAGGAAGTAAGACAAGGATGTGTCTTTTCACCGGATCTATTCCACTTCTACAATTAGACCATTCTGAGAGCCCTAGAAGTCATGCCAGGATTCATCATCGACGGACACAATCTGAACAATATAAGATATGCAGATCATAGAGTGCTGATAGCAGACACAGAGAGGAAACTGCAAGACCTCCTACAGAAGGTAGTTGAAGACAGCAGGAAGAAAGGACTTTTTTTAAAATCCTATCACCTCGAGCAAGGCGGTAACGCCACTGATGTGCAGGAGGCTACGTAATAGTGAAAAGATTGGAAAAGAGAAAGCCGGAAACCACATCCTAAACAGGGAACAAGGGATGAGCCTCTTAACCTGTTCAATAGACGTGGGTGAAGTGTGAACCGTGCGATGGTTTAGTCTATCTACTCCAATTGAGAAAAAAAGAAGAAAAGAGTAAAAAGATTGGAAAAAAATTACTGTTAATAACATTCCTTGTTGACTCTTCAATAAAAATGTAGCCATCTTGTGAATTCCTTAAAGGCTTCTAAAGGTTTTGTGTCTTCTTGTTATCCCTTCCTAAAGCACTTTCAGAATGAACTATGCATGAAAACCACTTACGAGTGTAAACTTTTTTTTTTATTTTAATCGTATCACCCCGAGCAAGGCAGTAACGCCACTGATGTGCAGGGGGCTACGTAATAGTGAAAAGATTGGAAAAGAGAAAGCCGGAAACCACATCCTAAACAGGGAAAAATAGATGAGCCTCTTTACCTGTTCAATAGACGTGGGTGGAGTGTGAACCTGGCGATAGTTTAGTCTATCTACTCCAATTGAGAAAAAAAGAAGAAAAGAGTGAGAAGATTGGAAAAGGGAAAGCCGGAAACCACTTCCCAAATAGGGAACAAGGGATGAGCCTCTACACCTGTTCAATAGACGTGGGTGGAGTGTGAACCGGGCGATAGATAAATCTATCTACTCCAATTAGATAGATCTATCTACTCCAATTGGACTACAAATAAACTACAAGAAAACTGAATGCATGCTTATCAGTAAAAAGAGAAGCCCAAAATGCCAGCTACAGGCGGGGGGTTCAAGATCAAGTATGTTCAGAAATTGAAATACGAGGACGGAAATTGAGACACTGAGATCCAAAGGGGAATTGGCATGGCGAATGAAGCTGAGTAGAGTTTTAAGAGACAATAAAATTTAGCTGGGAACAAAAAAGAGAGTGCTGGATTGTTATGTGATGTCAGTTCTTTAATATGGCAGTGGATGCTGGACAATCTCGTCAAAGATGATGGAGATTCTTGAAACAACTGAAATCTTGTTCTACAGAAGAACACTTCGGATACCATGGACCGAAAATGTAAGCAATGATGAGATTTTGAAGAGGATAGAAACGAAAAGGAAACTAATACTAAACATTAGGAAAAGACAGCTGAAGTTCCTGGGACATGCAATGAGGAAGGAGAGCTTGGAGAACCTGATACTCACGGGTCAAATAGAGGGAACGTTGAAGCAATTCGTGTTATACTTGACGGGCTTGAGCAAGTAGATAGCAGAGCGGGTTTGGGTGAGGTAACCGAAGAAGGCGTGCTAAGAGCCACTAGGGATATGGAGATGTGGAGAGCCATGATCGCCTACGTCATGAAGGGACACAGAACATAGACGAATATCGGCTCCGAATTTATTTTTTTAGTGCCATGAACCATAACACATAACTCAATAAATCCCGGGCCTAACTAATAAAACAACAACTTTTTGGCAAAATTCGACTTTATTCACCAACATAGTCTCCTTCTAGAGTGATCACTGATTCCAATGTTTCTCTAACAATTCGATGCCTTTTTGGTAGAACGATTTGTCTTTGGCCCCAAAATACTCCTCAGTTTCCGAGATTACTTCTTACTGGAGTCAAATCTCTTTCTTGAAGCATTCCTTTGAGGTTTGTAAACAGCTAGTAGTTACTGGGGGCAGATCTCGGGAATAGGGTGGATGCGAAAGCAATTCAAAGTTCAATTCATGTAGTTTTGTCAAGGTAATCGACGAACAAAACCTTGCCTGCTGATGTTTGCATCGTTTTAATTAGTGGTAGGTATTTCCAATTTCAGGAGGCGTTGTGGAGTATTGAATAGTGGCTCGGAATCAGTCTACCGCAGGAAGCAATGGCAACTTACTGCGGGATAATCTTCTGCCCAGTCAGTCATGTATCGAAAGAGACATGATCGCCCAAGCGTGTTTCACGTATGGCACTTGACTGGCTGACTGAATATCATAGAAACATGATTAAGGTTTCTACTGGGCATAAAGTGAGGGATGAATTTAATATTGTTATGAAGTAATAAACTGATCCCCCATTTAATTATTACTTAATAATATAATACATCTCTTCTCCTAGCTATGAGTCAAATAATAGGACAGATTGGGTTCTATAGCCTTGGCTGGCAACCAGTCTACCGCAGAAAGCAATGGCAACCTACTTCGGGATAATCTTCTGCCCAGTCAGTCATGTCTCGAAAGAGACATGATCGCCCAAGCGTGTATCACGTATGGCACTTAACTGACTGATATATAAATCTATTTGTTTAAAACGTTATTTTTTTTTTTAATAATTTATTTTTTAATAAATACTCGTATTTGAGTAGATACTATGTTTTTACCCCTGAAAGAGGAGGAAGATCCCTTCACAAGTGCAAGAACGTGTGAACTACTACCGCAATACAAACAAGACCAACGACTGGACGCAAAAAATATAACGATAATTAATTCCTTTTAATATGTGAAAAAACAAAAAAACAAAAAAAAAAACACTTTCTGCCTGTTGAAGGTCGCGAGTCTAGAAATATCTGTAAGCAGAATTTTTTTCTCTAGAATCATTACAATTGAATAGTGAGTTCAATCCTCACTGAGTATCCCATACTTTTGTGCCACATCTTAACGGTGCTTAGAAAATCAATATCTTGTGGGTGTGGGTGTGAGTGCGCGCGCAGTTGGGATTATATAAACTTATTTATAAACGGAACTTTGTCTCTGTGTGTGTGTCTGTGTGTGTGTGTATCCGTTACCTATAGACTCCGAAACGGCTGAACCGATTTTCTTAAAAATTGACACAGTTGTACTATAAGCGTCTGTGAGTGTTCTTAGGTAGGTTTTGTGTCGAGATACCCCTGATAAATCTCGAAAATCGATAATCGAAAAAATCGGCTTATAGAAGGAGTGGTCCGATTTTAATCAAATTTGATACACTCATAGACAAAGACATAAGAAAAAATATATAGAAGTTTCAAGGTTGCAGTTCTTATAATAGTGCAGACAATCGATAATATATATATATATATATATATATATATATATATATATATATATACAAGTTTTCATTACACCCGAGCAATGCCGGGCTATACTGCTAGTTAATAATAAGTCTCTGAACTGGCCCGTAGTTACTATGGCTGTTCGATCTGTATATAGTTAATAATACATCTTTATAATTTACACTTGGGCTTCATCTTTGTTATCATTATCACAACGTCTTGACCGGCTTTTATCGGGGGCGGGCGTCCATTTAGGTAACCCTCAGAGAATTTCGAACTGCTGAACCTTTTATTTAAACTACAGGGGTGGAGTGTTTTGTTGACGTTTTGCTATTCATGTCTAGTAATATCTCGCCTCGCCTCACCTTGTTCATATGTAGTATGTCCTATTTCCACCGAGTCTACGTCTGTCCCACAGGACAATACCCCTTGGGGGATTAAGATGTGAGTTCGTGAAGTTCAATCTCTGTGCCGTGTAATGCATAACGATGAATAAAACCGCATACCTGCCCAGGTAATTTGAATTGAATTCGAATGTGGCTCTTGGACACATGACCTGGCGTATTAAAACCTTAAGGTATTTGCTTTCTTTGCGGTTGTGAGTTCAATCCTTGCAGGAAAGTCAAATTTTGTTTTAATGGAAGAAACGGATAATCGACGCAAAAAAGTGAATAATACTGTTATTATTATTATTATTATTATTATTATTATTCCCCACTTTCTAATCTATATTCTTCTCTTTTACTCCCTTTTTCTTATAATCTTTCTTTATATTCTTTTTTCTTTTTCTTCCTCTCTTTCTAATCCTTCTCTATGTTGTTGTTGTTGTTGTTGTTGTTGTTGTTCTTCTTCTTCTTCTTCTTCTTCTTCTTCTTCTTCTTATTATTATTATTATTATTATTATTATTCCCCCTCTTTCTAATTCTTGTCTGTCTTCTATTTTTCCTTCCCCTCCTTCTAATCATCCTCTGTATTCTTCTTCTTCTTCTTCTTCTTCTTCTTCTTCTTCTTCTTCTTCTTCTTCTTATTATTATTATTATTATTATTATTATTATTATTATTATTATGTCATTTTTCATCATATTTCGATTTCTGCTTTGGTCTCACTACCAACCAAGTCTGCGGGGAGACCTAAGGCAGGTCGTGGTGTGTTGTTATGACTCCATTTCATGTTTTTCTATCATCCCTATCATCCCTAGCATTACATAGATAAAGTTTTCCTTAGTGTGTGGGCTGTACTTAATAAGACAATTTTTTGTATATCTCTTAAGCTGGGGTTTCCAGGGATTCTTTCAATGTGTTGTTTTGTTCCATTTTTTATCATTCCAAGTGCACCTACTATCACTGGCACAACTCTTGTTTTCAATTTCCACATTTTTTCTATTTCAATTTCCAGGTCTTTATATTTTGACAGTTTTTCAAATTCCTTGGTTGCTATGTTACAATCCGCTGGACAAGCCATATCAATTAATAGACAAGTTTTCTCCTTCTGGTTTTTAACAATAATGTCTGGCCTGTTTGCTTCAATTTTTCTGTCTGTGTAGATGGTTACATCTTCTATTTCTGTAACCGGTGCTGGGTGATGTTCATACCAGTGTTTGTTTACAGATTTTCCATAATGTTTGCACATTGTCCAATGTAAATATTGCCCAACTCTATCGTGGCGATTTTTATATTCATTTGAGGCAAGCACAGAACAGCCTGAGATTAGGTGGTCTATTGTTTCTTGGTGTTTATTTTGGATCCATATTATTATGCATAATATTTTGATAGTGAAAAGACTTTGGTCTTGTTCTGCACGAATAAAGCATTCAGTTTCAGACTTTAATCCAGATGCACGTAACCATCGATGAGTATTAACTTTGTCAACATTGGATTTATTGGCATGTTCTGGATATTGGCCATGCAGAGGTTTGTCTTGCCAGTGCTGTTTCATCTGTTCAAGAGCTTTATCTTTGGCTTTCATTTTCATTTTCATATTATTATTATTATTATTATTCACCTCTTCTTTATCCTTCTGTCTACTCTTTTTCTTTTCCTCTTTCTAATCTCTCGATATTGTTGTTCTTCTTTTTCGTCTTCTTCTTCTTTTTATTATTATTATTATTATTATTATTATTATTATTATTATTATTATTATTATTATTCCCCCACCTTGTCTCGAAAATTACGTTACAAGTAGATTATATTCAAAATTAAGGCTTCACTATAATTTGCCATTTCGTTTTGCTAACAATCGGATATAGAAACCCAAACTTTAAAAGACTCCGCCATCAACACAAAAAGGCTGAGCAGTTAGATAGCAAATTCCGTTAAATGCAACTAATGGAGAAAGAATGATATAAACAAGGAACACTGAGATCCGAAGGCGCATTTGATTAGGCAAAGATGCATTCTAAAAGCTAAGCAGAATGTTAAAAAACAGAAAATAATTCTTTAGAAACAAAGAAAAGTGTAATGAACTGTTTCATGATATTACTCCTCCTATATGACTAATACTGGACAAATCACCTCAAAGATGAAGCAATAGAAATGTGGGTTTACAGAAGGATGCTGAGGATGCCACAGAATGAGCATTTTTTTGTTTCCATTTTCTTTAAAACTTCGTCATTGCTAAACAATGACGAAGTTTTAAAGAAAATGGAAACAAAAAAAACTTATCAGGAAGAGGCAGTTGAAATTTCTAGGGCACATAATGAGGAAGGAGGGCTAGGAAAATTTGATATTCACAGGATAGGTTGAAGAGACATAGGAAAACAATAAATAACATAAAGAGCCAGGGTAAAAAAATGACGGACTAAATTTTAGGGGAAACAAAAACAAAGAAGCAAAATTTGTTAATAGCTGCGAAGGACAGAAAATTGTGGAGCACCATGATCGCCTACGTCCTGGAGGAACACAGCACAAAAAGAAGAACAAGAATAGGATAAATTTCAAGATGTCGGCGATGTATCAGTCACTTATTAAATAAGTTAGAGGTCATTACCAAAACCCGGAAAAAAATTTAAGAAAACTATATCTTAGTATTTGTCTATCCTTCTGAGATGAGGTGGTATTTACATTACTGTTCAGACTGTTGTCCTCATCCTTATTACCATTTCACGATGTTTTGTCCGTTGTACACTCCGGCCTTCTTCAGGATCTGTTTATATTTCTGAGATGAAGTATTGTAACTATTTTCACTATCTACATTATTCGGTGTCGTCCTCATCTTTATTACCATTTCACGTTTCGGTCGTTGTACACTCCGGCCTTCTTCAGGATCTGTTTATATTTCTGAGATGAAGTATTGTAACTATTTTCACTATCTACATAATTCGGTGTCGTCCTCATCTTTATTACCATTTCACGTTTCGGCCGTTGTACACTCCGGCCTTCTTCAGGATCTGTTTATATTTCTGAGATGAAGTATTGTAACTATTTTCACTATCTACATTATTCGGTGTCGTCCTCATCTTTATTACCATTTCACGATGTTTTGTCCGTTGTACACTCCGGCCTTCTTCAGGATCTGTTTATATTTCTGAGATGAAGTATTGTAACTATTTTCACTATCTACATTATTCGGTGTCGTCCTCATCTTTATTACCATTTCACGTTTCGGCCTTCTTCAGGATCTGTTTATATTTCTGAGATGAAGTATTGTAACTATTTTCACTATCTACTATTATTCGGTGTCGTCCTCATCTTTATTACCATTTCACGTTTCGGCCTTCTTCAGGATCTGTTTATATTTCTGAGATGAAGTATTGTAACTATTTTCACTATCTACTATTATTCGGTGTCGTCCTCATCTTTATTACCATTTCACGTTTCGGCCTTCTTCAGGATCTGTTTATATTTCTGAGATGAAGTATTGTAACTATTTTCACTATCTACATTATTCGGTGTCGTCCTCATCTTTATTACCATTTCACGTTTCGGCCGTTGTACACTCCGGCCTTCTCCAGGATCTGTTTATATTTCTGAGATGAAGTATTGTAACTATTTTCACTATCTACAT